>PRKT01001551.1:14889-37280 GCA_003671525.1 Saccostrea glomerata
GGGGGGGGGGGGGGTTACGATCGGGTTCGTGATGCATTCAATTAATGTTCGAAAGAGCTTGTTTCCTAAAGAGAAAAGGGGATCCCTGTGCTTGTATCCTTATGCAAGACTCCCATAATGCTTCAGTGTTAAACTGTAAAGTTATTAGTTTCATTTTGATTCATATCTTAATATATTATCATATCATAATTACTTCTTTTTTTATTACAGATATTAAAATTTTTTATTTGACAAAAAATGTCAACACTGTAATTTAACCTCCACCTATTGAATTCAGAATTTGATACTCTGAACATGCGCCTAACTCAAGAGCAAAGCCAGTTATTCTGGGTGCAATCTGCAAACAGGGACCGTCCTTCTCAACAGCTGTCTCTCTGTCAAACTGAAAAATTAGTTGCCAGAATTATTACAGAAGTTGCACTGCCAATATAGTACATAACATCGTGGCGAAAAGTAATTTACTATGGAAAAATTCTGCTATGATTTGCTATCTAAGGACATTTCTGGAATGTTAACCGAGACTTGGTTTCCACGGCTGAGATTCAGAGAGGGAATCTATCTTCGAATTTCCCTCATTGGATTTGATTTTGGGATTCTATTTTTTTTTTTATAATGAGTAGTAAACAATCGATAGAAAACTTTTCCCTTTCCATCATACCAGCAGATTGATTATAATGAATAGTATTAATATCGACTGTTTTTTACTCTTTTTTTCTTCCAACTTGGAACATCCTTTTTGGTGGCCAAATAGAAAACGTCGATTAAATTTACATTATCCTCAACTGCACACTGCAACCCGTTGTTGAAGCAGCTAGGTTATAAAAAAGAGAGTGAAAAGTTACATTATTCATTTCTCCAATTTAAAAAAATGTTAAAATGACCATGGCCAATGACGACTTTTAAAATATCGTAAGACACATTCTATAACATCAATTTCACGTGGGCTCTTTTCTTTGAATGAAATATAGGGAAAAAACGAATAGTATTCAAGCTCCAAAAACAATGCAGCTCAGAAGCATATCATACACGGACCTTTAACATCAGATGCCATGGAGGAGTGAGCATCCCTGCCGACCATTACACCCGCCGTGTGCTCCTTGTCATGATCGGAAAATAACAGAAAAATCCTTCGACTATAAAGTGTGTAAATACTAAATAATGGTCTAAAAACTATTGATAGATAATATATGCTGACAAGGCCATTATATCAACCAAAGAACTTAAATGAAATGAAGATTTTATAAACGAGATTGCTGATATTCTTTAAGTAAAAGAAATCTTCAAAAACATGTCCAGATCTGTGATACGGAATTCCAAA
The DNA here is from genome assembly GCA_003671525.1 of Saccostrea glomerata. Taxonomy (NCBI): domain Eukaryota; kingdom Metazoa; phylum Mollusca; class Bivalvia; order Ostreida; family Ostreidae; genus Saccostrea; species Saccostrea glomerata. The sequence goes on from PRKT01001551.1 coordinate 16,208, forward strand.
ATTTAGTCAGTCAAGGAGCGCGCGCAATTTGACACAATTCAACGATCATTAATTTTCCCAGTTTGATAAGTTGAATATTCCGAACGTCTTGTAAATAACATTTTGGTGTAAAGCATTTGATAGGCTTAATAGGTTAATATACTGGATTAGAAGTCCTTGTCATTGATTTAAAACTCTGAATATTCAAACTAAAACATGTGTGCGTTCTTTTTAAATAATGTATAGGGGATCCAAAATACATAAAGGATATATTCTGTTCATTCAAAAACGGAGGTTTTCTTTCGTCAGTATTCTAAGCACAACATACTCCTTCATTCAAGTCGTTTTTCAAATGCATAAAATCCGACATAATACACATTATTCAAGCAAACATGCTGTTTTGTAGAAATAAAAGTACGTTGCTTATTTTTTGTAAAGATAAATTGTGTGACCCCTATCCGTTAGGGCGACATTCATCAATCAGCGTGAGAAGAAAGCCTTTGTCCCCCCCTCTCTATCACCCACAGATACACTTATTTGTTCCTGATTGATGCACCTGACCCGATTCCAGGCTAATTAAATGGAAAAAACGTATTACCTGAGATTATTTACTTCACATATTTTCTTTGAAAAAACCAAACGGCATGGAAATGAAAATTTTCTGTATGTCAATACATACATTTACCGAGTTAAAAGTGTAATTCCCTAAGCATGCAATACTCAACAGATACTGTTTTTTTTTTGGTCAGATGTATGATCAAAGCATCATGGTTAATATAAATGAATTACATCACAACTTTAAATATACTTGCTCTGACATTATATTCTGTTCATTTTTAAAGTCGAAAACCCAAATGTTGGATTCAAACTGTTTTATTTAGTCAATATTACTGATTTCTTTCTTCTTGTTTAACCTCTTTGGTAATTTTGTCAAGCTAGATTGTTAATAATACAACACACACCCATATACATAAATGATACTATATGCGATCAAATGAATTTTGATCCGAAATACCCAGGTAATTTACACACATAGAGTTTTAAAACTTGTTACAACAGATCGATAGAAATGAGACCTATTTAAATGACTTACCGTGATAGGTATTTAGAAAGCTGACTTTTCTATATTTAGTCATTTCTGTTTGCAGTTTTTTCCCTCTTATTGTAACCTAACAACACAAAGAATATATATCCGGTTTATCATACTTTAGTTTTATCCGAAAAACAATGGCCGACTCGCGTTTCAAGTTGTCAAATTCCAGTTATCAAAATATTCTGGTGGTGTTGTCCCGAGGATTTCTGTTGAAGATCGATCTAGAGATACCTTATCACACAGGCTAGCCTTTTGATACTGAAATAATGTGGCTTTAAAGTCTACAAATTGTGTTTTAAAGCCGTGGAGAGAAGAGCGAATCACAGAATTGCACCCGTGTACATGATACAATGGGTGAACGAAACAACGCATGAACTGCTTCGAATAGTCGCTACCGAAAAAGCATTAATGTAAATATGTAGATATATTTAGTGATTTTATTTGTTGTAGGATTGTGTTTTGGGTATTTAAAATCTTGTAATCTTAAGCGGTCATTTTGTAGCGTCCCTGGAAACAATGGCGGACTAAACCCACCATTGTGTCGGCACGGACTTTTCTCCCTTATAACACGGACTCGGACCTAGTCACACCTGGAATTAGAAATCAAATGAAATAGGATTACAGGACTACAGACAGACGATCATGCAATGAAAATGTCAAAAAACAAAAATTAGTCGTAATTATTAATCCGCCGACCTGTGTACTCGGTAGAGATTTTCTGATAAGTATCGGAACTGCTCAGGCTTCTCCTGGTTGGTAGATTCCCCTAAGAAAAAAAATATAGTACAGTAAACTAAAATTTACAAGAGCACATACTTTAAAACTTTGAATTACCTTCAAATTTCACTCTAGAAATCTTTTTTTTTTGTTATACAGAGTATTACCATAATGAAAATTTTCAAAATGATACACACAGAGTATATCAATTAACAAGAAAAATATGCCTGGTCTCATATTTTGTTGTTGTTGAGATCGATGAACATCTATTCATAGAACCAGTTGCTTAGAGTGAAAAGTGAAAAAAAAAAAAGAAGTTTCAAGTTGAAACATATGGAGATAACGTTACGAACAGTATTCCAGCCCAAAAGTCCAAAAATTAATAAAACATCAGAGGTGGGATCAGGTGCTATGGGGAGTGAGCATCCCTTGCCGACCGGTTACACCCGCCGTGTGCACCTTGTCATGATAAGAAATAATGGGAAAATCCGTCGTCAATTCAGTGTATAAATACTGGCCTAACAATCAGCATGAAAAACGTCAGTCAGTATTTGACTCAATGATAAATTGTATTTGCTGACAAGATCAGATGTTGTATCTACCATAGAACTTACGAAATTATAACTTTAAACGAACCTGCTGAAATTCTTGTTTCATCATCTTTTTGTCAATAATTTACCTCGTTGTAAAAATTTTTCATACAATGTACGTTTAGCATGCTCTTGCGTATCTAATCAACTCCGTATGCAGGTGATGAAGGTATATTGCTGCACAAGTAAGGGAAGTTGACTATAGAATAAAAACAAAACAAAAATAAATAAATAAATTGAAACGATACAAAATAGGAGCAGAGCAAACACGGATCTCAAAAATGTGGGATCAAATGCCATAAATGAACAGCTACTGTTTGGTCCTCATCATGATAAAGAGAAAAAAACCCGGAAAATCCATTGACAATTCAGTGTGAAAGTAATGGCCTTACAACTAATTTGAAGAAAAGTCAGTCAGCATTCGACTTATCGATAGATTTTATTTGCTAACAACGCTATTTATTGACCATAGAACATGAGAAATAATGACTTTAAACATTTTGTCAAGATATTTTTGTTTAATCAACTTTTTAGTCAAAAGCTTACCTCGCTTTTAGAATTTTTTAGTACAAAGAACATGCTCTTATCTATATAATCAGACGATATGGGTATATTGCTTGATTATTGGGGGAAGCTGACGATAGGAATGTTGAAGGCACCAGATATATCATAAAGTTTTGTTGTTAGGTTACCATTTTCTTTTCAAGCAGATGAAACAGATGTGGCAGATACAGATAATGGCAGACTATGTGGTATCATTTATTCTAGTTACCTGTGAATTATGGAGAAGATATATGAATGGTATATACATCTTAATGACGAGATGAAGATCACATGTTTTGTTTTCTACTCGTGTACAGGTATTTTAATAAATTCTGCTTCATATAAATACGAAATAGTTCTACATGAACAAACAATTGGCAGCGATTTGAATTTTAAAATAGATTCTAGCCCTATTCTGTTGTTCACAGAGAGAATTGACTGTAGAGATAACGAACAATACTTGAACTCGGAGTTCATTTAAACAATACAAACCGACAGCAGAGCACACAGGGACCTTCAAAAACGTTAGAGGTTGGATCAGATGTCATCAAGAAGTAAGTATACCCTTTCGACCAGACATACCCACCGTATGATCCTCCTCATGATCGGGTAAACGATAAAATCTTTGGAAAATTCAGTGTGTGAATAAAAGCCCAGCAATACATGTACTGAGTATATGGCACGCCAAATTCACAAAAATGAGCTAAACATAGTTTCACAGTTGATAAACTAGATTTATCACTGTAAAGTATAGTTTACAAACCGTGAACTATAGTTAACAATTCGTTAACTTAATTTTCATCTGTAAAACTATATTTAACGGTTGTTAACTATTAATAGTTTACGGATGCTAATCTAAGTTTATCTGTCAGTAATAAAACGTTAGCATATAATTTGTTGGTAAACATAGATTCACGTCTGTAAACTATAATATACAATCGTGAACTATAGTTAAAAGTTGTTGATCATGGTTTCACAAATCGTGAAACTATATTTATCAGATTATCTATGTTTTGCAATCGCAAACGATTGTTTTCAATGTTAAGTATAGTTAACGATTCTGAAACATAGATTATCGCGTTAACTATGGTTTACAGATGTAGAATATAAATTAACGTTGTTAACTATTATAGTTTACAGTCCGTAAACTATAGTTTACAACCGATAAACCCAGTTTATCGACTGTGAAACTATGTTTAGCTCATTTTTGTGAATTTGGCGTGCCATACAAGTACATGTACATGTAAGTATAAAAACGCAAGTCAGCATTTGACCGAAAGATAAAATTAATTTGCTGATGGAGTCATTGTTTCGCCCATGGAATTAACAAAATAAGGTCTTCAAACGAGAAAGTTGATATTCTTGTCTTATCAACTTGTTCGTCAATATCTTGCCTCGTTTCGAAAATTGATCCCACGTAGAACATGCTCTTACATATCGAATCAAATCGGAGAAATAAAAAATCTTACATGTAGACGATAAAGAAACAGTACAGTATATATCGTCTGCATAAGGGAAGTTGACGATAGGAATTTGAAGCCATACTACGGTAACGTTTATCTTACAGATTTGGTGCAAGGATACCATTAAAAATTGTAAGGTTACCATTAATGTCTTTTTCTAGTAAAATGTAAAATACGTGTTGGGCTCTGTAGTGTCTTTTATTTCAAATTTATAGGAATGTATCGAATCGATGAATGTATACATGAAAAATAAGAAGATAACAAACAGTATTCAAGGTCAAAGGTCAAAACGATACAAAGCAGAAACAGAGCTAACACGGACCTCCAAAACATGTGGGATCAGGTACCACGGAGAAGTTAGCATCCCCTGCCAACCTGTCACTGCCGCCGTGTGCTCCTTGTCATGATCAAGAAATAACCGAAAGATCTGTCGTCGATTAAGAGTGTAAATAATGGCTTAACAATAAGTATGAAAAACGTCAGTCAGTATTCGACTCAATGATCAATTGTGTTTGCTGACAAGGTCATTGTATCGACGATAGAACTTAGGAAATAATGACTAAATAATGACTTTAACGAGACTGCTGATATAATTTTATGTTTCATCAACTTGTTTGTCAATAACTTACCTCGTTTAGGAAATTGTATATAAACTTAGCGCATGCTCTTGCATATCGAATCAACTGAGAGAGATAAACAATGCATGCAGGTAATGAAGGAATATTGCTGCATAAGTAGGGAAAGTTACATACGTTTAACATGAAGCTTAGTTGTTAGATTACCAATAACGTCTTTTTCAAGTAAAATATCCAAATATGAAACAGATGTGTCAGACTCTGTAATATCTTTTATCTCAAGCTCACCGGGATATATCGTTTCGACATATGAATGAATATGAATCCCATATATCTGTGTCGAGTTAAAGGCCACAGCAAGCTGTCAATACATGTTTCCTAAAATATTTGATATCGTTTGAAATAACCGCCAGAAACACATGCATTGAACGATTTCTTTTTCTATTTGGAAGGGAAATCAAGAGAAAACTAATGAGATATGTGCTTCTGTCATAAGGAATTTCAAATGATTTTATGCAACTTCTCAACATCATCAGTACCCAGAAAGAACGTCATTTGGAGCACATCATATAAAACTTTGTTGTCCTCCTTTGAATGTCTATCAAATTATGTTTATCAAATTGTACAGTACGTTTACAATGTATTTGTTGTAATAATTCAATATTATTCAATAGTCAATAAAAATTTGTTTTATTTAAAAAGGAAATATATTCTGGGACATGAAAATGGAGGTAATATTGTTCATTGCTAAAAAAAATCTTCGGATAATCCTAATGTCAAATTGAAGACCACAGCAAGACTAGTGTTTTCTTTCTGTTATTTAGACGTTTCTTTGAATAAATTCTTCTTCATACGAATTCAGAACAGGTCTGCTTTTAAAGGGGCGAAATGGGTATCAATGGAAATTCCGACAGTTTGTTGGAATACATGGTTTTCCAAACATCATGAATATTGCAATAAGAAACTAGAGCATCGTTTTGGTATCAATTTCAGCGTACTTGTGTGTACAATCAGAATGTTTCTAACAATTCAATTGAAGAAGTGTCGTGGCTGTCTATGGTTTTATAAGTTCTTTGCTTTAGTTTATCGTGTGGAATGGTTCTATAAAGTGTTGAAAATTTTTTATTTTATTGATTTTGATGAAATGTGTGATTTCGAATTTAAGTTTGTTTGATTTTTCGGTATCAACGTCTGATTTACACCTCTTCTCGAATATCCTGTTTCTCAGCTTCATCAGTTCTTCCGCGCCTCTGTTGATATTTTGGTGCAGAGTAAACCAAAACCATCAGTTCTTCCGCACATCTGTTGATATTTTGGTGCAGAGTAAACCAAAACCATCAGTTCTTCCGCACATCTGTTGATATTTTAGTGCAGAGTAAACCAAAACCATCAGTTTTTCCGCACATCTGTTGATATTTTAGTGCAGAGTTAACCAAAACCAAAATAAGGGTTTTAAATATTACATCCTGTTTAATCAACAAAATGTGAAAAAACGTGTTCTATAAAATGTCAACAAAAACAATAAACATAAAATATGTGCATTGATATATAACAATTCATCTTGTATCTCCCATTATGCTATAGAAACTATACAAATTCAAACAATATGTGAAATATTTAGCTCCTAATTTGAACACCCTACCTGTAAATAAGTGATAAGTAACGAATCAATCTTCGTACAACAAATTATATATTGCACGTATCACAGAAAATAATCAGTTTGTAGATTATGACGTCATATTCCAAAGTTATTGTGACGCCAGAAGATACAACCAAAGAGGGTCCACAAAGTTATTTTTTGCGCGAAAATCAAGAGGTTTTTCGATGTTTTGCACTAGTCTTTCTGCAAGGATACGTTTCCTTTCGTTTTTCAACTTTGCAAAAAAGTCAATGTCATTGTGCAGAGTGTTGCTTTTGGAATCTTTGAAGGTTCCCAGGTTGTGTTTATTTTCGTAAGATTCAGGATATAGCTTTGTTCTCTCGAGATTCAAAAAATCCCCAGGTTGTGAAGGGTACATTAGTGTTGGTAAAGGATTGAAGGTGACCGAAAACGTGTCTCCTTGCACTGGATTAATAAATTCAAGGTTTTGAACCATACTATCCACCTGCGACGTTTGTGACGTTTTGGTGGTGGTTTTTCCGCTTTTGTCTGTGGTAGAGGTTGATGGAGTCACGGATGGATAATCAAATCCATAGTCATAATTCAGGAACGGATCTAATGTAGGCGGAACAGTGGTCGGCGGTAACATAGCATCTGACCTACTGAAACCACTCTCCCCAGGCTTTGGCAGTGCGAGCTGGGGACCAAGGGCCAGTGATTCTTCAGTAAATTTGTCGAACGGGTCCCTGATTTTCACCGTTCTCTGATACCATCGACTGGCACCAGAGTGGTCTCGACCTGAAAGTCATAGGAAAAAAGCGTGTTAATAAACAGCCCAAGTTTATACTTCAGCAATCTTTATCCTTTTTTCCACAAACAAAAACGTTTTAAAAAAAGGCCACGAATCATACATAATCTTTAGGGTTTGAATGAAACCTTTTAACAACCCACCCCAGCCTTCCCTTAAAAAGGTAGAAACACTATATTATTGGTCGCAAGGGTAAGTTGATAGTTTTGGGGGTTAACATTAAAAACCAAACTGTTTTTTCTCCTAAACATCATAGGTGGATTATAAGTACAGAGTGACCTAGACTTTATTATGATCAACTTTAAGATGAATTATGAGAAATTCAAGTGTATGATTGTTTATAATTAATTGTCATGTTAATTAGATCAGAGCTGTATACAATTGAAATTGTTTTATTTTTTTTATGAAGTCTTGCATGTTATTAATTTTCTTTTGATGTTAACACTAAGCTAAAGTCTTGTAATGTGCATATTACATTTTTTTTTATTCAAATGATTATGTGTCTGTCACATAACCTTTTTATGTTACTTTTAATTACGTGTTTGTTGAAATAGTTCCAAAGAATTATTTATAGTGTAGTCAAGGTTCTGTAAAATAATGGTAACATTATGAAATTGTTGTAGTAATCAAGTTATAGGATAAAATTTTATAATTTTTAAGTTAATTTTATGTGAGAATATGGGAATGTATGTTTTTTCGAAAAAATATATGTACACATACTGAAGCAAATTTTTCGCTTTCTTAGTCTTCTAATACTAGTGATAGTGAAACCAGATTTTCTTTCTAAACATTTCTTTTCTCTATGGAAATATATGTTGTTAAGTGTCATATGTTATTCCAAAGAAAGGTTTGATGATTAATAAGAAAACTGTGACAAATGTATTTCGACAAAAATGTTTAACAATTTTGTTATACATTGTAAGTTTTATAAATGTGTTTTAAAATTTTGTATCACACGTTTTTGGTCACCCTGTATACATGAACATGTACAGTACTGTATATAAAAAAAAACGAAATCTTAGAAAATATCTTTAAAATGAAAAATACATACCCATGTGTCCAGAAACCACGTGATAAACGAAAGCAATTGAAAGGTATTTCCAGGCACTCTGCAAGTAAAAAAGGTTATAGATATAATTGATTCAATCATTTATTTGAATTTAACCAACAACGCAAAGTTTTGAACGAGGTATATCTTTTCCAGTGTGAAAAAAATATTTATCGAATAAAGTAAATATTTTTATTAAAATCTTTACAACCAACAATTTTTCTTTACCCCTCTCCTAAATAAGTAAAATATATGGACATGCATATTTATGGCACGCCAAATTCACAAAAATGAGCTAAACATAGTTTCACAGTCGATAAACTAGGTTAATCGGTTGTAAAATATAGTTTACGGACTGTAAACTATAGTTAACAACGTTAGTTTATATTCTACTTCTGTAAACCATAGTTAACGCGATAATTTCTATGTTTCAGAACCGTAAACTATACTGAAAACGATTGCAAAACATAGATTATCTTATAGATACAGTTTCACGATTTGTAAACTATGGTTTACAACTCTTAACTATATCTAACGATCTGATAAACATAGTTTCACGATATGTGAAACCATGATTTAATTACAACTCTTAACTATATTTCACGATTTTATATTATAGTTTAAAGATGTGAATGTACGTTTATCAACGAAATCTTTTATTAACGTTTTATTACAGACAGATAAACTTAGATTAGCATTCGTAAACTATAGTTAACAACCGTTAAATATAGTTTTACAGATGAAAACAATAGTTAACAAATTGTTATCTTATAGTTCACGGTTTGTAAACTATAGTTTACAGTCGATAAACCTAGTTTGTTATATGAGCATCTGCAAAACCTTTTAACATGATAGTAATAAATATAAAATCTTCAGTTTCTTGATATTTTATGAATTGAAATTTAGCTGCATGAGAAACCTGATATTTTACATTTATTCTTTTGTTATAACTTTTTACTTTAACAATGTCACTTGGAAGGTTTTGATATTCAACTAAAATAGACCAATGTGAAGGAATTTAATAAAGCTAGAGAGTCCTGCTAGGTCGGGTCATACCAGTTTATGGTGAGTCACTAAAGAGCACTGGTTCCACGTTAGACAACTCTGTGACAGTTGATAAGTTCCGAGGGTTGTTTTTATTGAGAACTTGACCACAATCATAGGTTTTTCCTAATCAAACAGTTCGACTTATCGATGACCAAACATAAAAGTTTGCTGTATGTGGTCTTAACATACATCAGTGGGATTAAACATTTTCCAGGGATTATTTATTTATCAGTATAACGTGTACAGTGATCATAACAGGTCAACACATTTTTCAGTATAAAGATAGATAAAACAAGGAGGGAGAGAGATAGAAAATTCAATGCTTTGTAGTTAGAAATATGGATCTTCTTTCAGTTGGGGAACAGATTTTTTTATAAGCACTCTTGAAAAGAAAAAATAAGAAAAAATGATATCCGACTCGCACGTGATAAAAATTAATATGAAAATAGCTGACAGTAACCAAGATCAAATATCAATTGGAACAATCGGTCATACCCGCCGCGTGCTCCTTGTCTGGAAAAAAATCGAGACAGTTTAGTCTGAAAATAATGGCCTAACAATTCATATGAAAATTGCATTCGATTTAATAATAAACCAGTGGTTGCTAACAAGGCCACTGTATCGACCATAAATATTTCAACATGTTAACTTAAAACGATAGTGCTGATATCCTTGTTTCATTGACTTGTTTATCAATAGCTTGCCTCGTTTTAGAAGCTGCATGAGAACATGCTCTTCCATATCAAATCAATTTGAAAACTTAAACTCCATATGCAGGTGATAATGGTATATTGCCATACAAATAAGGGGAGTTGGCAATAGAAAAGTCTTTCACTGGTAAATCATCCAAATATGAAGCTGATACAGCACACTCTTTGTTGTATTTTATTTTGAGTTCAAAGGAATATATTGAATAAACGTAGGAATTAAAATAAACATTATCAATTGAAAAAATGCCGGCGATATATCTAAGTTTCTAACTGGATACCACAACCAAAATCTATATCTTTTCAAATAGAATTTTTTTGGCGGAAATTCTGCTTTATATGAGTACATGGATAGGTCTGCAAAATAAATAACAGCACAATTAGTACCGATTGGAATTCCAACGAATTGCTAGAAGACTTGATTTCAAGAAAGTATATAAAAATGTCAAATTTTAACAAAATACTTAACAAAATATTTTTGCAGATACTAGTAACCATTACAAGGTGTCTTCGACATCAAAAAGCATTAAATCAAAGTACTAGCATTGAAAAGTGGTACGTTTTGATGCTATTGATTTTGGTAAAAATCTTTATATAAAATGTCTACGATAAAACATTATTAAAGAGTGTTAACTCTCTATCTTAAATTATTTCAAACATGGATTTAGCGCCTGTTTCGAAACAAATATTTCTTAATAAATAAATTTTTGATTTTTCAAAAAATAAATAATGTATTTGTTTTGCACATATTTCAACATTTGACACACCATTTTGTCTACTTACTCGTTCTTTTTACAAGTATTTCAGGAATATAGTACTCTTAAAATCTTGGTTCTTTGTTCCCATGATAATGAGCAATTAAATGTATCCTCCCCCGCCATTTAAGTACCTGTGCATCAATTAGGCGGAAGTTATCTACTGTGCACCTAATAACGTTTCCAGACCATGTATTGATTGGTCCAGTACTGCAAAACTACGCATTTCTATTGGTCAGTTTGTGTTTTCGTTCTTATCCGTCAACGATATGTTTATTGTGACAGACAATAATCTTCTTGTAACTTTCTTGTCAATCCTCTTAATTGGTAATCGTTTTATGTGAAGAACAGTGCATAGAAGACAGAACCTTGCGTAACGCCATTAACTAGCCTTGTAAACATTGTACACATGTTTAGATATGGTTTCTATTTTATTATAGAGAAGAAAAAAAAACTATCTCTGTGGTGCCATGATTTTAAGCATCTTTTCAAACATTTTATGTGTTAAAATTGTCAGATTATAATGCCAGGATACCTTTAAATCGATGTTACCTTTACAATGAACGAGGCGTAGATTTAAAAAAATGAAATTATTGTCAGTGTAATCTAATGTACATGTAAACTCACTGTATTGTAGGTTTTCTCTCAGAGTATTTTAAAAACTCTCCATTCTTACGAATCAGTCCTTAGTGTTATGGGTTAAACCTTATCACGAAAAGTTCAATTTGTCACGATAAATTTGTAAATGAATAAGAGACTCTTTTTTTCATACCAGCTATTCTCCAACTATAAAATGCAATTTAGGAAAAATATATAATTATTCCAACCCCTCGCAAACACAGTGTACGATAAAGAAATCGGTGGTGTGATATACTATAATGTCGCATAATTTCAGCAAACGGTAAAAAAGAAAAGGAAAAGGAAAAAAAAAAGGGAAAATCATGCAAGCAAATTTTTCGCTTAAGTATGGGAAACCATAATCAAAATTGGACGATGTTTACTTGTCCTTGCTGACAAATTACAGAAATTCATCACTCTAGTTTAAAGTTTAAATCAAGAAATTGAGATTGTTATGCCTAAATTTTATTTAAATTACGAATACTACAAAGTAATGCATCACAATTAATAAAATTTTAAATTGACTGATGCTTTTGTCATTTAATCCGATAAAACCAAGCGTATTCTACAAACTTTATCGCAGAATTATAATTTCAAATTAACAAATAAATGAAAATCTGCATGATTCTTCCTTGACTCTGTACATTATTCATACTTTTTTGTTTTTAGAAAACTGATGCATTAAGAAAAAACAATTACAATAAATGTGTACATATAAAGTATTTTAGCATCTTTTTTCTTCATTGATCGAAAATGAAATTCTTAGGTCACTCAAAAAGCTATAAAAATAGAGGTCGTTCAAACTCTGAATGAACATTGTACATGTACATGTGTATATACTTATACATTTATAAATACAAAATATTCTTTTAAATACATGTACATCTTGTAGTTTTATTTTGGATCCTAATTTATAAATAACATATTAACTGCAGATTCTTTTACATTTTATTTTGTTTTAGCCTAACTTCATATCTATTTCATTATTTTCAAATACTAGTATTCAAGCATTTTTAGAGGATGGGTGTGGAACTTATAAGCCGACCCCTTACACTGGTTTAGCAGATTTACATAGAGAGATGTCACTTGCTGGACAATGAACAACGATGATGTTGGTCCACATCCAAGTGTCTAGGTGAATAATTGATACTTTTCTATATTTAGAAGCATCGCCTCCGTAAATTTATGGTCAGTCATCAAGAAGGTCATTCAAATCTCTTTTTAAAGAATAAAATATTTTCAGACCTAACACGTGGTGCGCTATAACAATGTTTAATTTTTTTTGTTTATGTAACATTGTTTACTTGTATTTATCTAATTAATTTTGTTTTATGAGCATTATAATAAGTTGTTCTTGTGTCATCTCGGAATGAAAATCAGGATCGGATTTCAAAATATAGATTTATTAACATCGTAATAGGTCCCTTTTTATTGGATTTTTCAGATGAAACACACCGAATCTTAATATTGAATATCATTTTTTTTTTTGGTTTATTATTGACCAAAGGACCCTTGTGGCTCATAGGTACACAAAATATACACAATACAGGCAAATGGCAGTGGATTCAAAAAGAAATACAATATATAAATATATGAATATAAAGAGTTTATGACACAGAAAGAATCTAACTATGGAAAATTTGAAACCTCATTAATAATATTTAACAAATTAGTTTTTCCCTTTGTTTTGTAGCTTTCAATAATAATTGATAAAGTTTTTGAATAGTTTTAAAATTATATGCACTAAAAAGCTTAATGAGTTTGAAAAGGGAAGGCTTTCTATAATAATAAGGTTTTTACATATTTTTTAGGTAAATCAGAAAGTGTCGGGCATATAAAAACATAGTGAAATTCATCTTCTTTCATTTTACAAGATAAACATTTGCATTCATTTCGGGGTAGGTTTTTAACCTTCGATTTTCAATAATCAAAGAATGTGCAGAAATTCGATATTTACATAACACTGACTTTTCTATGTATGTCAATCGCTTAAGAAGATATCAAATTACGTTCAAGTAATTCCGTAAAGATGAAGTAATTTGCTAAAAAATTATTGTTTAAAAATGTTCAGAGCTTCCTAGCAAGACAGGAGGAGATAAGAGAGGAAGGGGAGAATCAAGAGGAAGCCAGGAATCCTTATAATTTCCAGACTGTCAATAGTTCAAAACATCTAATACAAAGATTATATATACTTATACTATTTCAGAATAGTAAGTTCAGAAATTCATCTTTCGGAATGAAATTCAAAGTGAAATTAAAGCAAGAAAGAAAAATTAAATTTTTTAATGTCATTACACCCTTTCATAAATGTTTAATCATAAACCAATGATTTTAATATAAACAAAAATACAAACAAATAAATAAAAATTTTCCCCTACCATCGTTCTTGAAGGAGTTGAATATCCTATTGTTAACTATAGATGAGGATGTTAAATCAAGGGAACCTGCTCACACAGCTATAGCACCTGTGTTTCATAAGAATTATGAATGAAAAATGGACTGTCGTATTTTCTTCTGGTTCTCTTAACTGAGAGTGTGATCAGAAGAGCGTGAAGGCGCGGATGGACATTACTTGGAGATCGTTGAGGCGTGTTTTAGCCGACTTCAGGTGACTCCCTATTTCAGGTCAGGAGACGCAAACACGCAGGCGCAATACGTCACGCCCCGTCGATTCCGTGATTTACGGACACTTTAAGACATCACTGCGGAAGTTCCAGGTGTGATCAAACGTCATTTGACGCTTGTTAATTAACAATTCCTAATTAATTCTTTACTTTTCTTTTATTGGCAGATCCATCTATGCCGATAAGTAATAATTAAGGGTGTTTTTTCATTCAGATTTTCTTGATACTAAGTATCAAGTTATTGATTATAAACAATTAAGGTCAAGATCTAGTAAATGAAAGGTGCCTACAGATTTATCAAACTTGAGAAATAAATTCCTTTATTGATGCCTTACAACTTTAGCTTGGTCAAATAAGGTGTTTCGGGGCATAATTTGTAGATAAACAAGATGAAAAACTGTATTTTAAACTGTTATTTTCAATGAATAATTAAGAAAACCAGTCATGAATATGGGAGTTTTTTTGGTATTCAGCAAAGGAAATGTATCCAGATTGCCTACAGTCTCTCAGAAAATGCTAATTAGTATGTTCATGGCCTCTTCTTTAAATCAATATCAAATTTAATGTAGGTATCCGGTTTACTTTTCATATCATTTCAAATTGAATGACATGCAAATACCCCATTTTCTACATAATTCTGCTAAAGCCGTAAAGTACGGGAAAAAGAAAGTTGAAATTGATTATGACGTCATAATGGATCTAGCACCAAAAAATTAGTCTCAAGTTTTTTACTAGATCTTGACCTTAAGCATTACTAACCATGTTGTTTTGCATAACTTTTAAAATATACGTATATAGAATAGAATAGAATAGAATAGAATTTATTACCAATCAGGGCCCATTGGGCATAAACATATAACATACATGATTACATATAAACATAATAAAGTAATAGACAGAATACAAAGTATATATTGTAAGCCAAATTGAGCAGTATTCCAATTTTCGTTATCTCAAGATTCACGCCACACTTAAATGGTTCATCAACAAAGAATACTTGTTTCGTCAAAATTAACTTTTACTAAGTGCTGTGCACACGATGCTTGACTTAAAATGAATAATGAGTAAATTAAACCTTTTCTTCAATTTGTCTGTTTCTCATTTTCAGTTTATTGCTATGGTGCATTGGTCTTTGTTTTATAAAATTTGAAGGAATGATTTATATCTTCGAATTTGTCGTTGTTGCCATTGGGGTAGGTTGTTTTACTGATGTATAATGTACAAATATATTGCACATATCTTCTAAAATCATTTGCAAATGATACTTTGAATAAAACAAAACATATACTTTGGCTTAAAGGCAGACTTCTTCATCTAAACCTCCTTTTGGTTAGCTGAAACAAAACAAATATAAAAACGTTACCAGAAAAGAAAATGTTTTCTGTTAACACCTTTTCTTTCTAATAAGATTCCTTTATTTTTAAGAACGCATAACTTTAATTTGAAATAAGTAATTATTTATTGGTGAACATTGAAAATATAATTATAGTTAATTTTAATGATAAACTTTTTTTTATTATTCTGAAATAAACAATGTTAGTGAGGACCAAATTGTTGCCATAGCATTGATTTGATATATTAAACGCCGTGTTTGGGGGAAACAAATGTCTAAACCAATACAGGACAAGCACCTGTTATTATCTAGATGAGCGGTATGCCACGCAAACTAGAAACTTATATTGGTTCCCATCTCCCTATAGCCCGCCAAAAACTTATGGCTAATATATTTTCTCTTTTTGTTGCTCTTGTGCGTATTTTCTATAATTGGTTGAAAGTGGTCATCGATAATTTTTATGATTGACGCAGTTCTGCTTGATTTTCTCCATTTAAGAGTAAGTTTTAACAAACGTACAAACTGAAACTCTTCAACCAGTGCTTGTTCGGGTAAACTTAAGTAAATTTGTTCTAGGCAGTAGAGAATAACAGATTGCCTTTCTCACCCACATGTCTGGGATACCAGTGTTGATGCATCTGCTTGCCTTGTGCACTAGTATGTAAAATATTCAAAAACATTTAGACTATTCCAGAAAAAAAAAACCAACGGAAATCAATGAAGCACACAGGTAATGATGCAATGGTAAAACAGAAGGAGAAACATACCTATCCTGTTAGTCTTTCATCTCGTTAATAATTGACGGAAGGATGCTCGTAAGGTGCCAGGATTTATTTATCCTTCTAAGAGTGGGATTGTTGTGGAAGGAGAGTAAGGATTAAAAGGAGTATTTAAAACTAGACAGGCTCAGAGCCCCAAAATATGGTACTGTTTCTTAAAGTAGCATAAGACTTACATCCCCAAAGACCAACACATTAGGGTTCATAAACACTCTGTTCACTCATACAAAATGTTTCTTTACCTTTTTATGATTTTCCCAAGAAAATGTATATGCTAAATAAAATACAAACAATTACAGTATGGCTTGCGGGGCAAAATTTGACAAAAAGGCATTTCAACTTGACAAACTTATATTAAGGAATAATAGAAATTTGTGTCATTGAGAGTTATCTATGGGGCGCCGTTTTGGTATTTACTGCCAAAAAGTGATATCACCTATTCGAATTGGTGATATCACTTAATCAAATAGGTGATATCACCTATTCATTTCCAATAGGTGATATCACCTATTCGAATAGGTGATATCACTTATTCGAATAGGTGATATCACCTATTCAAAATCTGAATAGGTGATATCACCTATTCGAATAGGTGATATCACCAATTGAATAGGTGATATCACCTATTCGAATAGGTGATATCACTTTTTTGCAGTAAATACCAAAACGGCGCCTCATAGTTATCTCTCTTATCAGAGTATCAATGTACCTGAACCAGGGTTTTTTTGTCCTTTTTTTTTATTGTAAAAGAGGGCGCTCATTTGGTGTAAGTTACGTTTTCCTTGTCGTAAACCGTCACGTTTGTACTGAATAAAAGTAAAAAAAAAAAGAAATTTCAGAATCCTTGTCATATTAAAATAAGACAGACGTTTTTGAAGACGATAGCAATGATGACAAGTAGCCAGGCTACTGGCTATAAAAAGACCACCTGCCACAACGCCGATATTTCATGTCAGTTTCAGGGAGACAGATTGGGTAACCTTTCGGATCTGTAGATTTGAATGATAGTCACAGGCATCACAGATGGCGGATCTAGGTTCGAAACAAATCAAAGATGATATATTGAACACAATGCTTGATTTTGATCTATTGGTGTTGAAGAAATGCAGAATGACGTATTCTACGCAATAGGAATGGATCAGATGAGAAAAGCATCCTGAGGCAGTTCATGAAGTGACAAATTGAGATAATGAACAGTAATCAACCTCAAAAACCAACTGAAAAGAGTACATTATAAGTGCAGAGCAAAAACGGCCCCTTGAACACAAGAGGAGTAAGGACATCCCTGTTGATCAGTCACACTGGCCGTGTGTTTCTTGTCAAGATCGGGCAAACCGTAAAATCTGTTAACAGTTCAGTGTGTAAATAATGGCCTAACAATTAGTTTGAAAAACGTCAGTCAGTATTTAACCTCATGAATGTTTTTTTTTGACAAGGTCGTTGCATCGACAATAAAACTTGACTACACTTTAAACGAGACCAATGACATCCTTGTTTTATCAACTGCTTTATTAACAGCCTGCCTCCTTCAAAGAAATTTTTCGTACTTAGAGCAACTGGGAGACTTTAACCTCATATTTAGGTGAAAAAGGTATGTTGTTACACAAGTAAGGGAACTTAACGGTAAAGAAGTCATAAAGTTTAGGATTATGATGATTTTGTTGTTAGTTTGCCATTACTTGTTTTTCTAGTAAACTACAAAACAGATGTGTCAGGCTTTGTTGTATCATTGATGATTAATTCAAGGATATACCCTAATGGATTTTCTTTTGATGCTGGATCTGATCTACATTTTCTTGATGAGCAGGTCTCATGTCCAAATAACTACAAGCCATATTATGTTGAACAAACTTGCATGAATGATATAGCTAAGGATGCACATTACCAGGCTTGCTTCAGATGCTGGATCTGACCTGCATTTTCCAGATGATTGAATAGATTCAAGTCTTTGGAACAGGTTGATTCTAAAGTAACAAGCCCTATGTTGAGCAAACTTGCATGGATGATACATCAAAGGATGCAACTAATGATATCACTTCGAATGCTGGATCTTATCTACATTTTCCAGATGTTGTAGTTTCCTATTAAAGCAGGTTTTAATTTTATTGAATTAAGTCATTAAAACTGTTAAACTTTAATTCTGAAGACAAATAAAAAAAACTCCAAAGATGATATACACTGCCTCGATGCATAAGATCTTTTGGTCTGCAACCAATTCAACTAAAAAATAAATTATGTATATATAAGTGAAGCATTGAAACTTTTAATTTAATGACAATGGAGAAAATCATTTAAAACATGCAAGATTCAAAAACTGTCATCCAAACAACAAATGTCAATAACAAAAATTAATTAATAATTAAATTAATAATTAATCATCTTGACAAAAACCTTTTTTCAGTCACAATTTTCTTCATAAAAATAAAATGAAAATAGCACTCCAATATCTATCCACACTTATATCCAATAACAGTATAATAAACATGTTTTTAAAATCTTCTGATACAACTTTGCAAAGTCCTAATATTACAAATCTCTATGATTTTTTCCAATGTTGCATTTTTTTAAGAATCATACTTTAACAACTGTACAATACACAATAACATTGGAGACATAATAAACTTGGTGCAATGTACTTTTTAAAATCATAATAAGGTTAATGTTGCTATTTTACACCAGCCATGATTCATAACTTAACAACCAATAAAACAGATCAATTTCTCATCTACAACATCTTTTATGTGAGATTCTTAGTTCACGCTTTTCTTTTTTTAGCAGCTTTACTTGCCGAGCCCTGACCAGGGTTATATTGGTCTCCATCTCCCTCATTCTCTGAGGCATACACTCGCTCTGGTTCAAATTTCTTCCTCTTCCTCACGCGGTGCTTCTTCTTCTCCTCGGGGCTCTTCTCCTCATCCTCATTTATTTCGGTGACCTTTTCCTCCTCTGAATTATTATCATCGGAAACATCTTGGTGTGTTCTGCGTTTGTAAGTATATTTGCGAGGTATTGATTTTCGGGCTTTTCTTGGTGTCCTCGAGTTACTCTGATCAGAATCTTTCTCATCATCTGTTTCAGAGTTTATCGTCTCTGAGAGATTTCCCTCCTCTCCTCTCACTGTGGCCTCGGACTCTGGCCTCGTTCGATCACTGAGCTCATTTAGAAAGCTTACCGCTTCTTCTTCTAAGTTTTCTGTGCTCTCTATGCTCTCATTCAATCCATGCTTCACCTTTTTATGGCGGTTAAGATTTCCTGAAAATTTTCAAACATTCAACATTCTGTAACATCTTTAAATCTGTTTTTCTAACATTTGTTCAGAACACATATGCCAAACTGCTTGTTATCATTTTTTCAGAATTTTTGATTTATTTTTTAGTAAAAAAAATTGCAAATTCTATATACATGAATGTCAAACAAATTATGTTTAGTTTTTGTACAAAAACAAAGCTACCAGTATTATTTTTTCTGTTACAAAACAACTGATTTTGTTTTCTTAATCTGTCAGATATACACAAACCAAAACAAAATTTGGGGATTAAAGTCTGGTATGTCTACAATGTTAACTAAACTGGTCAAGTTAAATACTGGTGATGAAAGATAAATCAAAATGAAATATTGTAACAATCATCAATGGCTATTCATCATTATTTGTCATACCGAAATTTATAGCTTACCGTGTGAAAATCTCTATAAACTTAAACAATTCTTGCGTCTGGTTTCAAATGAACCTTAAAAATATTTATGACAAACAACAATCCTCATATAATTTTCTTACATTTTTTTTTTCATCATATCTTCATTAATCAAACACGTCAAAAATTGAAAATGGACATTTATTATGATAAGACTTCAGTTTATTTGAATAAGCACACTGTTTTGAAATGAATAAAGAAATTTAAGTCCTCCATTTACCAACACATGTACTGTGTAGTAGTTTTATTGTGATCATGAAATATGGTTCATATCATTATGGAAGTGCCTTATACGCTCCAGAATTAACCCTGACAGATTGATCTTCCCTGATCGTCCTGTGACATCTTGTCAGGACGATGTAGACACAAATAAAGCTTTATTTACCTCTAAGTGTAAAAGAGCTCCCACAGAAACAGATGTAGGGCTTGGAATTGTTGTGCATGTGAAGATGGCCCTGTAGATTATGAAGACGCCCAAACTGTTTTCCTGAATAATAAAAAAATTCAAAGACAAGAGGCCCATGGGCCACATCGCTCACCTGAGCACCAAGGGTAGGACTAGTATAAAATGGCTTTTTATTGTAAATTTTAAATCCAAAAGTAGTCCCATGACCAATCATGAATTTGCTATTTTTTAGAAAATGATTGAGAAGAAGATTTTTAAAGTATCTTCCTATATATTTCTATGTAAAACTTTGGTTGGCCATTTTGGCCCCCCCCCTTCCCCTTGGGGGTCACAATTTGGACAAACTTGAATCTACACTACCTGAGCATGTTTCCATATAAAAATGATGAATTATGGCTTTGTCATTCTTGAGAAGAAGATTTTTAAAGAATTTTCCAATATATTTTTATGTAAAACTTTGGTCGGCCATTTTGGCCCCGCCCTACCCTGGGGGTCATGATTTGAACAAAATTGAATCTACACTACCTGAGCATGCTTCCATATTTATATATGATGAATTATGGGTTGTCATTCTTGAGAAGAAGATTTTTAAAGAATTTCCCTATATATTTCTATGTAAAACTTTGGTCGGCCATTTTGGCCCCGCTCTACCCCTGGGGGTCATGATTTGGACAAACTTGAATCTACACTACCTGA
>PRKT01001551.1:46366-70335 GCA_003671525.1 Saccostrea glomerata
CCCCCCCCCCCCTCCCCTGGAAATTTTTTTCTTGATCCTTGATTTTTTTCATGCTATCTAATTAAAATCCGCACCGTATACACTCATACTTCTTCTCTGCAACCGCTCAACCATACATGTATATTAATGTATATAATATATGCGGACACCGAACTGTGGATTCAGACGATGAATATGCTCTTGCGTATCAAATTAACTGAGAGATATAAACCCCGTAGGCAGGTGATGAAGATATAGTGCTGCATTAGAAAGGGAAGTTCTCGATTGAGAAGTTAAAATCACGTTTAGCAGAAAGCTAAATGGTTGGTGGTTATAAAACAATCAGCGTCTTCAAGTAAAATAATTATATCTTAATCTGAAATAGATGTGTCAAACTCTGTAGTTATCTTTAATTTGAGCTCACCGCGATATTTTGTATCGACAAAAATCGAATGGTAAATAGCCATAGATTGTGAATTGACAATATATCTAAATGTCCAGTTAAAGCCACACCAAATGTTTTCTTTTTGACAAATGCTGTGTACAAATGTATGAGTACAAAAAGGTTTGCTAAAAACGGGGCGCAATTGGTACCCATGGGAATTCCGATAGATTGTTGGAAGACCTGGTCTCCAAACATAGATATTGTTAATCAGAAACTCAAGCATCTTTTTAATACCAACTTCAGAGTACTTGTGTGTACAATCAGAATGTTTTTTTTTAAATAACTATGCAAAGAAATTTTTGGGTTAAGAACCGTTTGGGAACGTTTTATTTCTTTATTGTTTTTTTTACTTGTCAGGAAATTCTGGGTTTGATTTTTTTACAGGGTTGGATCACCCTGGTAAAAATTCCTGAATCCGCGCCTGTGTTATGTGAAGACCCGATTTTCTTTCATTTTTATTATTGATTTCATTTTAAAAATGACTTCTTTAAATTTATAGCACTTGAGGCATGGAAGTCCCGTGTTTTTCAATTTTTTTTTTCAGATCAGGGATATACCTATATTTGGGTCAGGTTCCAATGTCTTTTAAAGCCACTTTTTCTACTCATTCTACATTACCATTATTTGACTGTAGTGAAACCAGACTTCCAATGAATATTTTAAGTCTAGAAAAAGGGAAATGCCCCCTTGCACCCCTGTTGCTATGTACCAGCTATTTAAAATTGTTTTAAACTGATAAATGAAAAATTATATATTTTATTATATATAATTTATGTTCTAGAAGAAAAAAAAATCAGAGTGTAACAATTTGTTCTAAATTTTACAAACATTGATGTTCATAAACCATAATAGCATTTGACTCCTATGGACTTATTATGAAGTATGAAGGCTTGCTTACTATGATATAAAGGAATTTGACACAATGAATAGAAAAGGCAATAATTTATTATCACAACATAGAATAAAAACATGAGGTATATATGAAAATTATATGTAGTGTCAAGCAATGCTTTTAAATCAGAATATCACCTTGTTATCTGTGATTGCAAAAGATTAATGCATACAACAGCAACAAATATTTAACAAAAGTAAAAGCATATTACTGTAGTTTTCAAAATGTGTTCAAAGATGTAGAAATATCCCAATTTGTAATAGTTTAAAAACAAGAGGCCCCTGGGCCACATCAATCACCTGAGCAAAGGAAGGAAATAAGAAGAGAATGTGAAACATTAAAACAGGTAGACAGACTGATGGACAGCTAAATAGGTGCCAAGGAAACTAGATAAAGTGAACTAAAATCTTGGTACAAATGGTATTGTAAGTAACATTAAGAATATTGGCAATAAAAAATGTTAAGGTCTTCTTTACTAATCACTGGTAATTAAATCCAATTATTGGTCATTTAGGGATTGATTTCTTTGGAAGTTATCTCTCTTATCAGGAGGTTGTTCCACCCTAAGCTTCTTGATCTTTTAAGTTATGATCAGACACTGTGATCTTTGTGACTTTTTTTTGGACAATGACAATGATTTTATTCTCATTAATGTACAATCATACATTGTACAGAGGAGGTAGAAAAGATACAAACAGATAGAAAAGAATATAAATCATGTATAATAAACAGTACAAAATATCATAAGATTCAAATCAATTATTTCCATCAATGAATTGTTTGACAATCAACAAAAAAATTACATAATTCTTTTCAATACTGAACAATTTTTTGTTGAAAAAGTTGTTTAAATTTCACTAATGTTTGGTCTGCATGTGAAATAGTTTGAGATACATGTATATTTTAACCTTGCCTCTTTAATTTCTTTTTGTGTGCATTCAAAAACATAATGAATTCATCCTCAATGTTATAAAGATCACATAAAGTACAAATCCCTTGTTCTCTTGGGAGACCATTCCATCTACCAGTATCAATGTGGAGTTGTTAGATCTGAATATACATATCAATGTTGAAATTTTTTTAGGCATCATAACAAAATATCTTAATGGGTCAAGAATTTCTTTATAAATTTGTTAATTAACACCCTTGGATGAATTATAAACATTACTTTTCCAGTTTTGAATACTAGTACTTTGGTCAATAAGTATTCTTTTCATTTTATTTTCCACGCTACACAGTATAAATATCTCTATAACAAAATTTATCCCAATTTTCATTCCTGTTTCAGGGTTTCTGTTTCCTGTTGGATTTGACGTTTTTGTTTTTGACGATTTTGTTTTTTTGCAGTAGCGTGGTCTGGCAAGGCTTCTGATTGGCCGATGTACTGACGGGAATCTGGGAAGCTTCCCAAGCTCTCTCCTCCTCTTCAAACTCCACTTCAAGCTTTGCATGTTCCCTCTTTACCAGATCTCTTAATTCGTCCTAAATAAAAGCGACATTCAAAATAAGATAATGTGTAACCGACCAATATTTTACCAACCAATGAAAAAATGTTTTCAATGTAATTCTGTTTTAGACAGATGAAACAAAATGTTTAAAAGAATTGTTAATAACATTTCTTATAAATTGTTAGTGAGGGGAGCCAGTGGATCAGGAGCCCTGACTAATTAAGATGACCTGGACACTACTCACTCCCCATCCCAGAAGATCTGCCAGTCTGTAACAACCATCATCACACGCTGCTTCCACAAATACATCTCTGAAAAACAACACTCTCTTTGCTCAGGGTGGAAAAGAATAATAGAAATATAAATAAATATGGCTTAAAAAATTCTGCAAGCAAAAAAACACAAAAAACTTAAGATTATTTGGAAAAACCTATGGTTTAGTGAGGGGGTTCAACAAAAGTTGGGGGAGAGGTCTTTTAATGAAAATTTTCATACTTATTTTAAAATTAGCAGGAAACAACTTTTCTAAGGGAAAAAAGATGGCTTGGGAATTTGAGACTTTTCAGCTTGATTTTAACGTTCAACTAATTGGGAAAAAGTAAATGTGTCATTCTGAGAGTTTGCCAATTGCTAGTTACTCTGTTATTTTGAAAGATTTCTAAATCATCCATTTCTGGGGAAAAGATGATCATAATAAATGGTATTTAAGGGGATTAATTTTTTTACTGCTAAAAAATAGAGACAACTCACCGATAATTATCCTCGTCATCAAACTTAAATCCGCCTCCAAATACCAGTACACATAGGGGGTGATTCTGAAAACCAATCTCTCAATTGTATTGATTTAAATGAATACCTAGAAACTGTTTCAAAGCCAGAAAGTTATTTTGGCAAGGCCCGTGTAGAGAAAATATGTTTTTAAAGGTCAGAGAACATTTCACTATAGGCCTTTATGTATATATAATATATCTACATTTTTATTCAAAATCCAAAAAGACATTGGAGTGGGGAGCTGATTGAGCAGGAGTTTGTGGGGGTGGGGTGGCTGTTTTGTTCACAGCAAGTCAAGAGTGAAGTTCTAGAGAACTGGTGAGATCTATCTTATCAGAAGAGATGATGAAGAATACTAGTATTTAAAGATTTGTTGAAAAAAAAGCCTAGAAATCAAGCCCTCTAAAGCTCTTTCAGGTTGTCTTGCAAGATTTTACATACCGCCTCTGTCCCAGTTTTCTCCAAATTGATGTACAATCTAGGCGTTTCATCAGGGACTCTGAAAGAAATTTAGTAGCCAATTTATTTTAAGGACTATATTTGGTATTGACCAATATTTTCCCCACAAATCAAAATTGAAGAAATAACTGAAATATATATTTATGTTCAAAAGCAGGAATATATCTGCAGACTTCAAAGTATTGAATATTGTAATCAGACATAATGCCATATGTTAGATTTGACATCAGGAAAATGAAGTAAATTAAAACTTTCCATGATTTATACAGAATGAGTATTTAACATTGATATTTAGAGTAAAAGTCACCAAGCACACTCTGGTAAGCTCCTAGTCTCAATGTTTTGATATAATTTGTATATGATTATATCAATAAAATATTTGAATATTGTTCTGGAGTAGGTCTGGGCTTTATAAATTTTTTAGTTAAAATTTAACAAACTCCTGTCTATTTTTTCCTCTTTCTGAAAAATAACTTGATCAAATCCAAATAGTTTGTGACATCATAGAAACAAAAATTGCTTATGAACTACTTCAAAACCATAAATTTTTTGTTAATTTAGATCTCATACAAATATTACAATTCAGCACAATTCCACTGTACATTGATGGCAAAACTTGAAAAATATACCAAATGATGCTGAATAGTATTTGGCTTTTGCAAGAAGCACTGACTTTTACAGTTGAAGGCTTACTTAGACATTTTAATCTGCATTATGATAAGATAAGATAAGATAAGATAATTTTATTTCCAATTTTGGGCCCAGAAGGCATAAAGGTTTCTTACAATAACAAGATAGAAAGTTCTAAAAGAAAGGTTATAGTAAACATATACAAACATAAACACACATACACACACATGTATATATCTGATATAATATTACAAGTAACTGGACATGTAGATGCAGCAGTTGGGGTTATCAAATTGTTAATTAACATGCCATCAAAATCAATATTATCAATATACATATACCAGTTTATAAATAAATATGTGTCTATAACATTATTTATGAAAACTCGTGGCATTATGCCTTATTTTGAAGGCTTTGACAAGATATTATGTATGGGGAGAACAAAATTTATTATAGATAAGAAAACCTTGATAGTGGTTATATATTCATTATAACACGGGATAAAGTACCAAAATTCAGTTACAATCAACGTACCTACTGGTTATCCTCGCAAATGGCTGGACCTTTAATGATGTTCCCAGAATAATAAGCAGGTCACACTTATCAAAGTCCTGTCAATGTTTACACAAGTATTAGTATACCGGGTGAAGCAACACATATTTACCTAATACATTTGTGTAATAAGTTACACAAATCATAGAACTACAATTTAATATCCTGAAATTGTACCTGATCTACAAGCTCTGTAAACCTCTTTGGCAGTGGCTCTCCAAAAAAGACTGTATCTGTTTATAATAAAAAGCAAAAACTTATATGCGTTCTGATTTTTTGTTTTGTTTAGATCGAAATTCAAGTTTCTTCTTCCTTTGGGTCAGTACACACATATATAAATATATTTACTTATCAACATAGGTCTGAAGGTCCTATAATTTAGCAATAAAAGACAATATAGCATTTAAAAAAAAAAATTGTTGGGTCCCATTCCTGTGACCCCAGGGAGCATACACAATGATATTCATAATTTTTATTCCACTTTACCAATTAAACTATTTTAATTTTAAAGATGAGGTCGACAACACAGTATGTTATTTAATTAGTGGTTAATATTTAATGCTTACCTGGTTTTATAGTCCCGGTACATCCTTTGACAGTGCATTTTGGAATTTCATCTTTCCTTAAAATGTCTAGAAATATACAGGTATAAAAAGGAGTAACTCAAACAAAAAAATCTTATAATATATGATAAATTAGATTTGCCTATTGTTTAGAGGACCTTTTATCCAACTGTGTGAATATTCTGAGGAGCAGTTCAAACAGTGCCCAACCCTGTTCGACCCGTGTGCTTCCATCATTAAATCAGGATCAATCCCAGCAGTCCGCTCCAGGGCATCAATATTCTGTAAAAATTGATTGATCAATGGTTTAACTTTTTAAAGTATATATAATATGGAAATAAAATAACCTGAATATGTTCAAGTACAAACTGTTTAATGAGATGGGAGGCATCATTTTGATTTATCCAAAAATGTGTAGTGTTATCTTACCTATGTGAAATTGGATGGAATGTACCTGCATGTGTGTCATGGTACTAGTCTTGTGTGTAACTGGACTGAACATAACCATGTGTGATGAGATAGAACATACCTGTGTGTAAAAGGACTGAACATACCTGTTTTGGGATTGAACATACCTGTGTGTGATGGGATTGAATGTATCTTATTGTTATCCTGTATTGATGATTGAACATACCTGTGTGTGTGAGGATTGAAAGATACATAAGTTTAATGGGATTGAACATACCTGTGTGTAATGGGATTGAACATACCTGTGTGTAAAAGGACTGAACATACCTGTTTTGGGATTGAACATACCTGTGTGTAATGGGATTGAACATACCTGTGTGTAATGGGATTGAACATACCTGTGTGTAATGGGATTGAACATACCTGTGTGTAATTGGATTGAACATACATGTGTGTGATGGGATTGGACATACCTGTGTTTAATGGGATTGAACATACCTGTGTGTAATGGGATTGAACATACATGTGTGTAATGGGATTGAACATACCTGTGTGTGATGGGATTGAACATATCTGTGTGTGATAGGATTGGACATACCTGTGTGTAATGGGATTGAACATACCTGTGTGTAATGGGATTAAACATACCTGTGTGTAATGGGATTGAACATACCTATGTGTGTAATGGGATTGAACATACCTGTGTGTAATGGGATTGAACATACATGTGTGTGATGGGATTGGACATACCTGTGTGTAATGGGATTGAACATACATGTGTGTAATGGGATTGAACATACCTGTGTGTGTTGGATTGAACATACCTGTGTGTGATAGGATTGGACATACCTGTGTGTAATGGGATTGAACATACCTGTGTATAGGATTGAACATTCCTGTGTGTAATGGGATTGAACATACCTGTGTGTAATGGGATTGAACATACCTATGTGTGATTGGATTGAATGTATCTAATTGTTATCCTGTATTATTGATTGAACATACCTGTGTGTAATGGGATTGAACATATCTGTGTGTGTGAGGATTAAAAGATACATAAAATTGATGGGATTGGACATACATGTGTGATGAGATTGGACATACCTGTGTGTGATGGGATTGAACATACCTGTGTGTGATGGGATTGGACATACCTGTGTGTGATGGGATTGAACATACCTGTGTGTGATGAGATTGGACATACCTGTGTGTGATGGGATTGAACATACCTGTGTGTGATGGGATTGGACATACCTGTGTGTGATGGGATTGAACATACCTGTGTGTGATGGGATTGGACATACCTGTGTGTGATGGGATTGAACATACCTGTGTGTGATGGGATTGGACATACCTGTGTGTGATGGGATTGAACATACCTGTGTGTGATGGGATTGGACATACCTGTGTGTGATGGGATTGAACATACCTGTGTGTGATGGGATTGGACATACCTGTGTGTGATGGGATTGAACATACCTGTGTGTGATGGGATTGGACATACCTGTGTGTGATGGGATTGAACATACCTGTGTGTGATGGGATTGGACATACCTGTGTGTGATGGGATTGAACATACCTGTGTGTGATGGGATTGGACATACCTGTGTGTGATGGGATTGAACATACCTGTGTGTGATGGGATTGGACATACCTGTGTGTGATGGGATTGAACATACCTGTGTGTGATGGGATTGGACATACCTGTGTGTGATGGGATTGAACATACCTGTGTGTGATGGGATTGGACATACCTGTGTGTGATGGGATTGAACATACCTGTGTGTGATGGGATTGGACATACCTGTGTGTGATGGGATTGAACATACCTGTGTGTGATGGGATTGGACATACCTGTGTGTGATGGGATTGAACATACCTGTGTGTGATGGGATTGGACATACCTGTGTGTGATGGGATTGAACATACCTGTGTGTGATGGGATTGGACATACCTGTGTGTGATGGGATTGAACATACCTGTGTGTGATGGGATTGGACATACCTGTGTGTGATGGGATTGAACATACCTGTGTGTGATGGGATTGGACATACCTGTGTGTGATGGGATTGAACATACCTGTGTGTGATGGGATTGGACATACCTGTGTGTGATGGGATTGAACATACCTGTGTGTGATGGGATTGGACATACCTGTGTGTGATGGGATTGAACATACCTGTGTGTGATGGGATTGGACATACCTGTGTGTGATGGGATTGAACATACCTGTGTGTGATGGGATTGGACATACCTGTGTGTGATGGGATTGAACATACCTGTGTGTGATGGGATTGGACATACCTGTGTGTGATGGGATTGAACATACCTGTGTGTGATGGGATTGGACATACCTGTGTGTGATGGGATTGAACATACCTGTGTGTGATGGGATTGGACATACCTGTGTGTGATGGGATTGAACATACCTGTGTGTGATGGGATTGGACATACCTGTGTGTGATGGGATTGAACATACCTGTGTGTGATGGGATTGGACATACCTGTGTGTGATGGGATTGAACATACCTGTGTGTGATGGGATTGGACATACCTGTGTGTGATGGGATTGAACATACCTGTGTGTGATGGGATTGGACATACCTGTGTGTGATGGGATTGAACATACCTGTGTGTGATGGGATTGAACATACCTGTGTGTGATAGGATTAAACATACATTTGTTTACAGTGAAAACTGTCTAATCTGACACCTGTGTAATCCATCACACTGTGAATTCTGACTTAAAATTTATTTCCCATTTTTACTAATTTTAATGTTATTTTACACTTTTTAATCTGGCACACTGTCTATTCTGACACAAAATTCATCTCCCAGTGTATGTCGGATTAGATAGGTCTCACTGTAATGGGATTGAACATACCCGTGTTTAATGAGAATAATGGAACATACCTGTGTTAAATGAGAAAAATGGAACATACCTGTGTGTAATGACGGAGCAGTAATCCTTTCTCTGACAACATTCTGATAAAGTAGTGACATGGTGTAGGCTGAAAAACAATTCCAGGTCATAAGAAATAACTCTTACAAATTAACTCTTATATAATTGTACTTTCACAGTGTTTCTATTCAAAAAGTTTTTAACATTAGATTATATCTGTATTGCAGAATTTCTTCTGCATTTAGTATTTTTAAGTTTAGCGGTATAATTTAATTGAGACTGCTGCAAAAACTTACTTCGAAGTTTCCTAAAATCATTTCTTTCCTAACTGTAAAATATGGAACTGGGTTTTCCTTAAATAAATAGAATAAATAAAACATCTCAATTTGACGAAGGTAATTAAATGTATTGTCATAAAGAGTCCTAAAAAAATTCTCTCTCTTTCCCAAGACTGACTTTGAAATAATCTATGGAGAAGACAGCCTGGGGATTTGGAAGATTGAACTTTTCCAGATTATCATAGAGTCCCGTCTTTGGAGATCGAAAGTCAGGAATCCCAGCAGCTACAACATTATATGGTATGCAGTAATTACCTCCAATAAGTAAAATAGTCATTATTATCTACAGACAACAAAGACATTATAGTGGCAAATAGTAAATACATGTACTGTAAAATGTAAATCACTTTTTATTCAGGAGAACTTTATTTTGGTACTGTTACACAAGTCAGTGTGCTCACAAAAAATTTTGTTCTCGCATATATTATTATTTCATAAAGCAAACCACAATTCCTGAAAATCTGTCTTGCTTATGAAGAGTTAATGATTGTCTTGTAAAAATAAGGTGTCACAAAAAATTAATGATCTACAGTTT
The DNA here is from genome assembly GCA_003671525.1 of Saccostrea glomerata. Classification (NCBI taxonomy): domain Eukaryota; kingdom Metazoa; phylum Mollusca; class Bivalvia; order Ostreida; family Ostreidae; genus Saccostrea; species Saccostrea glomerata. The sequence continues at coordinate 56,289 of PRKT01001551.1, forward strand.
ACTGACCTAAATACTGTATGTGTAGTCATGTACATAATTTGGTGTATTCAAAATTTAGCGCATTCAATGGATATGGAGTTGTTGGCGTAATCAAGAATTAGCGTAGCGTAACTTACATGTAGATATTCCAGCACCTGCCATTGTTATGATATTTTTAGCCTTTCCCTCGGAGATCAATTTTGCTATTCCTTCCATGTCGACTGTAGATAAGACTTGTTTTGGTGGAGGTCGAAGTCCCAGGGCTTTGGCAAAATATTCTTTTAAATATTCCTGATCTGTATGAATGCACATTTTGAAATAAAGTCAGAAAAGAGACTGAGGTACAAAAATTACTGTCTTTCAAATATTTAAAACTCATTTTTTTTTTAAAAAATCTTAACATTGTTTATATTGATTACATATATTTCACTTTATTGAAAATAGTTAATAAATTGTGTGCCAGTAATGTTGTAAAAGGGGACACAAACCTTTACTAAATTCGTTTTTGGATACCTGAAAATTACAAATTGTTACATTAATTCAAATATAAATATATGATTTGATGACAATTCTACGAACAGATCACTCTTTTGAAATACTGTTAAATAATTGACCTTTTCTTCGTTTTCCTGACTGGTGGCCAGACTGGAATTAGCATGTTTATCATCCTTTATAGCTACAAAAAGAAGGAAAAGATGGATAAATCAGTAAATCACTTCATACATATGTAATTATATCTATATATAAAATCTTTTCTATTGTCTCTCAGTGACATGAAGGGGAAGTAAGGACTAATATCATTTATTTGAACATCAAAGAAAAAGTTTCTCAAATTTTAGTAACATGATTAAAAGCTAATAATAATTCATAATAATTATAAGTAAATATGTTCATTTTAATCACAGCCAGAGAAAGAATTAGGTTAATATCGTGAAGATGTTTTTTTTTCCAAATGGAGATCCTGTTAATATTTTGAGATGCTGGATGTTATGGACAATTGTCTCAGAATCTTATGGTTGATCTATACTAATCCAGCACAAGTGAAAACACTGACCCCATAATGGCTATTAACTTTCCAAAACACAGGTATATTAAATATATTTTTATAAGCATAAACTCTTCGAGGCATTTAAATATATATTAATAAAACCAATATTCTCCTTTATAAATAGCATAAAGCCTTTCACATAATTAAGAAGTATACTTACTAGTGTCGATACTTTTTGAATCTGTCATCATTGAGAATTGAATTTTAGTCCAAATGGAAAAAAGACAATAAAGGTTATCTTTTATTGACCTCCCTGTCTATAATGATTAGAACTGACCATATATCAATCCTCGTTCTGTGACTCACTTCCTTGATGGTTTTTCCTGTCTTAAACTCTTTAAGTTTCAAGGATTAAGTTAGACCTAAAATTTTAGTGTTCATTTTTTGTTTATTTTTTTCATCCGTAAATATAAGTGCAATCATATTGGGCGGTTTTTATGCGCAAATAATTAGACGTGTGTTTTCATCGTCTCAAGTTTATCATTATTGCATGTCATAAATCGTGTTGACCCACGTTGTCCTGCTTCGTTGCTGTTTACAAACAACTTGTCACTTTTAATGAACCCCGATCCCGATCGTATTTGAAAGTGATCGAGACTTGACGTCAACTTTTAAATTCTATTTTCATTTTAATGTTTCATAAATATTTACAACAAAAAGCCACATCTACCAAAGCAGTAAAAGCAAGCAAGGTGATATGGGGGTTGCTCAATGGTACATGAAAATTGAGGAAATGTAAATGAATATTTATCGGTATCTAATACACTCTAACAAAAATCATTAGATCAAATGATAACATAACCTTTTAAGGTACACAGAGCATATAATCGTTTATTCTAGAAATATTCTTCCTGTAAGAAAAAGGTCATGCAGGCTGACATGGTTTCTAAAAATTTGAAAAATGGGGAAATTGGAATTTTTTGAGATCTTCAAAGCAAAATAGGAAAAATTGTCCGCGGAAATTTCCCAAATCTTACATGGGTTATCATACTTGGGAATAAGTAGTGTCATTTCATGAAAAAACATAAGTGGGCTTTTGCTCCTATTTTTAGTAACATGTATCTATAAATAGATATATTTTAGAAAAATATGATAAATCAAATTTTGGCAAAGTTTAAATTGTCATTACTGCATAATTAGAACGTATGTTGTAAAAATTGAGATTCTAATGACAAGAGCTGGACACCACTAGCTGATATGGACAACAGTTGAGGGGAATTCCCATTTCTAGTTTTAGTAACAGGTGGCTATATATAGAGATATCTCTGAATATTAGGAAAAATGGCATTTTTGTTCTAATTGGTAGCTTCACATAAAAAGTCCTAACAAATATAAAGCTTTATACAATATGCTTTCAGAATGTACATGTGTTTGTTCAAAAATTGCTTCAATATTGAGGATGGACTCTTGTTTCATTTGATGGCAAAAATGATCTAAAAATAGATTACTCGAATAATTAAGAAAATGTAGATTATTGCACCTTTTCAAACAATTTTTAGATGTAGTTGCTGCACAATCAGGAAATATTTTGTAAAATTTTAGATGTAAATGACAGGACCTGGATACCACTAGCAGGTATGGATAATTGATGAGGGGAATTCCCATTTCTATTTTTAGTATCAGGTGACTAAATATAGAGATGTCTCTGAATATTAGGAAAAATGGCATTTTTGTTCTAATTGGTAGCTTCATATAAAAAGTCCTAACAAATATAAAGCTTTCTACAAAATGCTTTCAGAATGTACTTGTGTTTGCACAAAAATTGTTACAATATTGAGGATGGACTCTTGTTTCATTTTATGGCAACAACGGTCTAAAAATAGATTACTCGAATAATTAAGAAAATGTAGCTTATTGCACCCTTTCAGGTACTTAAAGATGTAGTTGCTGCATAATTAGGAAATATTTTGTTAAATTTTAGATGTTAATGACAAGATCTGGATACCTCTAGCTGGTTTGGATAATTGTTGAGGGGAATTCCTCTTTTTCTATTTTTAGTATCAGGTGGCTAAATATAGACATCTCTCTGAATATATGGAAAAATGGCATTTTTGTTCTAATTGAAAGCTTCATATAAAAAGTCCTAACAAATATAAAGCTTTCTACAATATGTTTTCAGAATGTACGTGTGTTTGTACAATAATTTCCACAATATTGCGGATGAACTCTTGTTTCATTTCATACCAACAATGGTCTAAAAATAGATTATTCGAATAATGGAGAAAATGTAGATCACTGCACTTTTTTAAGCACTTTATAGATGTCATTGCTGATTACTTAGGAAGTATATTGTAAAAGTTTAGATGTTAATGACAAGATTTAGCAGGTAGGGACAATGGTTGAGGGGGTTTCCCATTTCTATTTTTAGTATCACGTGGCGTAATATAGATATGAAGTACTCTTAATATTAGGGTATATTGCAGTTTTATGCTAATTTGAATCTTCGTACAAAATGTCTTTATAAATATAATGCTTTCTACAATATGCCAACAGAATGAACACTTGTTTGTACATTAATTGCGACAATATTGAGGATGAACTCTTGTTTCTTTTTAAAGGAACAATGGTCTAAAAATAGACTCCTGGAATAATCGAGAAAATCTACATTATTGCACTTTTTAGATGTCATAGCTGCATAATTAGGAAGAATATTGTAAAATTTGAGATGTTAATGACAGTAGCTGGCCACAACTAGCTGTTGTGGACAAAAGTTGAGGGGGGTTCCTATTACTATTTTTAGTATCACGTGGCGAAATATAGATATTTATGCCATTTATAGGAAAACTTTAAAAATCTTTTCAATTGTTCTGTAAAATAATTCCTGATTGTCCTAATTCTAGTCTTTGACAATGTACCTGTACTTTCATCTACAAGTTAATTTTGTCCAAAGACTTCTAATGTTTTTAGACGAAGACTCAAAGAACGTATTCTATATGGCAGTTTCTGTGGTCTGCATTTATTTTTTTTTATAGTCACCATATTTCAAGAACCTTTTGTCATTTTTTGTCAAAATTGTCACAGAGTATCTAAGGATTTTTGTTAATACATGTACAAACCATTGGGATTTTCTCTTTAAACAAGAGGAGAAACTAGGGAATCTAATCTCTAATAACAAGACCTTGTTAAAATGCCATTTCACTGATCTGTTACAGGGTTACTCTTATGACTGTTGATGCCATCTGGTCTCTTTTATAAGAAGGTGCGCTTTGAGGTTTATTGTGCCCTCAAAATTTAATGTTCTTAAAAAGTTGTGAAATTGGCTTTAACAATCATTGAGTAGATGAATATTATAGATCATTAAAGAATATGACACGAAGGGGGGTCGTTCAGGATATATGACGTCATTAATTTGGTACACTTTTAAGTTTAATGCAGAAAAGCCTCAAAATGACTCATTTCTGTGCTGATTTTCCTTTAGCCACCGGCGCCCTCTTTAATTTTTGGATTATGTAAACTGCTATGAAAAATTACATATAGGTTATCTAAAAATCTCTCTGGGCGATTCTGAAAGAAAATATTCCACTGAAAATTGATGTCTTCTGCAACTTTTTAAGAAAATACGGGAAAATACACAAGTTAATAAAGTCACAATTAGCATTTAGGAGGTCATATGAGAAAAACGATTTGTGTATTTTTACTGCAGGGAATTCTTAGGATTCAGAAAGAGTGAATTTTGATTTCCTATATCACTTTCCTATATTAGCAAAATATAGAGCTTTAAATATTTTGTATTGAAACTGTACCTTGTTATTTGTTTCTATAAATAGAACTGGAAGTCCTCATTTATTTCGCATATTTCAAATACAAGTAGAACTGAATATCATCATTGTTTTTGTTTGTTAGTTAATAGTAACTACCGATATTACATATAGTTTATATTTATCAGTCACATGATTATTTTACTAGGAAAACTTTATTATACTCATGACATACTGAACATGTTGAATACAGCAGTATATTTCGTAAATATGTTATCAATGAAGCTCCTTTAATCCTTTGTCATTTTTCTTCTTCTGCTGAGAAGTTGCTACACATACACATGTAAGTGGATGTGCTATAAATAGAAAAGATAGCCCCACGTTCAGATAGTGTGCATTTCACTAAATAGATTGGAATTATTTTTCAGTCACACAACGTCTACTGTAAATCAGGAAATTTTTACGTCGATTTTATTTTGCGAATTCAGGTCAAAATGGTGCTTATTAATTTTTACGTATCAAAATTCTGCGAATAACCACTGCTTTGTTAACATTTTCTTATTTGTAATTTATTTTGAAGAAAAATATTTTTGCGAATGCAATGAACTCGCAAATTTGCTAAAAATTTATCATAATCTACAGCAAAAATTTCCAGACTTACGGTATTACATTGATTTTTCTTTCCAACATTGCCTGAAAAGGTACAATAACCCATATTTTCTCGATTATTCTAGGAATCTTTTTAGACCATTGTTGGTATAAAAAAAAAGGGTCAGTCCTAAAAATTGTAGCAAATCCTGTACAAACAAGTGTTCATTTCGAAGGCATATTGTAGAAAGCTTTATATTTAAGACGTACATTTTCTAGGAAGATTCAAATTAGCAAAAAACTGCCATTTTTTCCTCATATTTAGAGACAAATCTATATTTCGCCATTTGATACTAAAAATAGAATTGGGAAACCCCCCTCAACCATTGTCCACACAGACTAATGGTATCCAGATTTTGTCATTAACATCTCAAATTTTACGATATACTTCCTAATTAAGCAGCAATGGCATCTATATAGTGCCTTAAAAAGGCGCAATAATCAACATTTTCTCCATTATTCGAGTAATCTATGTTTAGACCATTGTTGCTTTTTAAAAATGAAGCAAGAATCCATCCTCAATATTGTAGCATTATTGTATAAACATGTGCATTCTGAAAGCATATTGTCGAAAACTTTATATTTGTTAGGACTTTTTATATGAAGCTTCCAATTAGAACGTAAATGCCATTTTTCCTAGTATTCGAACATCTCTATATTTAGCCACCTGATACTAAAAATAGAAATGGGAATTCCCCTCAACCATTATTCATACATGGCCAGCTAGTGGTGTCCAGATCTTGTCATTAACATCTCAAATTTTACAAAATATTTCCTTATTATGCAGCAATTACATCTAAAATGTGCTTGAAAAGGTGCAATTATATACATTTTCTCAATTTTTCGAATAATCTATTTTAGACCATTGTTGATATGAAATGCAACAAGAGTTTATCCTCAATATTGTGGCAATTATTGTACAAACACATGTACATTCTGTAAACATATTATAGAAAGCTTTATATTTGTTAGGACTTTTTATATGAAGCTACCAATTAGAACAAAAATGCCATTTTTTCCTGATATTCAGAGACATCTCTATATTTAGCCACCTGATACTAAAAATAGAAATGGGAATTCCCCTCATCAATTATCCATACCTGCTAGTGGTATCCAGCTCTTGTTATTTACATCTAAAATTTTAGAAAATATTTCCTAATTATGCAGGAACTACATCTAAAAATTGTCTGAAAAGGTGCAATAATCTATATTTTCTTAATTATTCGAGTAATCTATTTTTAGACCATTGTTGCCATTAAATGAGACAAGAGTCCATCCTCAATATTGTAGCAATTTTTGAACAAACACATGTATATTCTGAAAGCATATTGTAGATAGCTTTATTTTCGTTAGGACTTTTTTATATGAAACTTCCAATTAGAACAAAAATGCCATTTTTCCTAATATTCAGAGACATATCTGTATTTAGCCACTTGTTACTAAAAATAGAAATGGGAATTCCCCTCAACCGTTGTCCATACCAGCTATAGGTGTCCAGCTCTTGTCATTAAAATTTCAAATTTTACAACATACGTTCTAATTATGCATTTATGACAATTTAAACTTTGCCAAAATTTGATTTTTCACATTTTTCTAGAATATATCTATTTATAGATACATGTTACTAAAAATAGGAGCAAAAGCCCACTTATGTTTTTTCATGAAATGACACTACTTATTCCCAAGAATAATAACACATGTAAGATTTGGGAAATTTCCGCGGACAATTTTTCTTATTTAGCCTCAAGGATCTCAAAAAATTCCAATTTCCCCATTTTTCAAATTTTTAGAAACCATGTAAGTTTGCATGACCTTTTTCTTACAGGAGGAATATTTTTAGAATAAACGTTTATATGCCCTGTGTTTCTTAAAATGTCATGCTATCATATGATCTAATGATTTTTGTTAGAGTGTATTAGATACATGTACCAATAAATATTCATTTATATTTCCTCAATTTTCATGTTTTCATTTAGTCAAAATGGGCCAAAAATGGCCGAATTCAATGGATCCGTCTCCATGGCAACCAAGTGCACCTGTGGAACTTCCGACACCATATTTACTAGTTTTGTACCAGGACACACCTATGGTAAAAATTTCATCAAAATCCGAGACATGTCGTTTCCAAGATTTTTTGGTGCTTATAGAGAATGCGTGTTAATACTTAGAACGTCCTCTCCTTAATTACAATTAATTACACAAAGCTTTCTCTACTTCAATTCAATTCAATTCAATTCAATTTCTTTATTGATTCACCAAACATGTTGGCATACAACCATGTTACATATAAAAGACAAGTAATAAAATACATACATGCAAGTGTATGGATCAGTGAAGTCAACAATGCAGAGTATAGCAACTTGAAGATTAAACATAATCATTATGCAAGCAATATAGTATGAACAGTGATGAGCTAATAAATGCATTAAATAAATATATTATGCTTTATTTTTGGAACGCAATTCAAAACATTCATATTAAAATTCACACAGCCTTCTAGAATGAACTGCATTATCAGGATTACATTATATAAATATAGCCCTTTGATGAGGTCAATCCATAGATATATCGACTTCACAGAAAAGCATATCGACCGAGCACGAAGTGCGAGGTCGATATGCTTTTCTGTGAAGTCGATATATCTATGGATTGACCGAATTAAAGGGCTACATTTGTTATATTATTTTTTACATAGATTGACAAAACAAATTATGAAAATAATGGGAAAAGTTTTCTCCCTTTAACAATTAGAGACTAGAGATCAAAATAAATTACGCTGTTTAATGTAAATGCGTTTCCTTTATATTGATGGAGTGATTTAGAGGATTTACTTATTCAGAATACTTCATTTATTTGATTAAGTTTTGTATCAATATTTGACACACATATCCAATATGTTTTAATTAATATGAAGTAATCCTAATCCAATGTCTTCTTTTGTCTCATCAAATACAGAACATTGAAAAAAAAATTAGTAAAAGTTGAAATAAATATTTTTTTTTCTAGAAACATCAAATCATACACTGTATTAGCTTTGATTGAATACAGTACTATTTTGTTTCACAGAAATTACCTCCATTTTAAGAAACCTCAAGTCGATATGCATTTCAGATTCTATAAATAGTAACTCAAGTCTTTATGCTGTTATATACTAAATCATGTGATCAAGTTTGAGCCAATCAGAGAGCTGGGAATAAATGATAAAGATAATATACTTTACAATGATTTTCTTTCAATATGTTATCGTTTAAATTACAGATGTTCAAAGAACAGTACTTTTTTCGCAAATCTATATATAAGGGACAGTCATATATGAAATGTATTTCACTTTCTACAACAGTTTAATCTACTTTTCAAAGACAGTTATATACCATAAATGTATTTATTGTATCACTGCAACCCCATCAACAAAACCAATATAAGAAGGTACCACACTTCTCTGAAGTTGTCCGTTTTACATGTATATTGTCCCCTGCCTTAAGTCTGACCGCCCGTCTGTAGTTATGTCTGTGCATATAAATGCTTTTGTTTCCATACGATATCTCCAGAAGCCTTTGTGCTATTTGCAATGAAATTTTACACAATAAATCTCCATGGCATAAGGAAGATCCCTATTAATTTTGAGGTCAAAAAGGTCAAGGTCATAACTTTTTTTTAAATGTCCGTTTTAACAGTTAATTTGTTCCCGCACAAAATCTCGATAAAACTTTGAGCTTTTGCAATGATATATTCTATACCACAGTTCCCTATGGCTTTAAAGAATACCCCTAATTCAATTTGAGGTCAAAGGTCAAGGTCGTACATTCATACATATTATGAGTGTGTGTAAAACTTACATTTCCGGGCAAGAAGCTTTTGAGTTTTGGCAGTTAAATTTCATACCATACCTCCCTTCCCCCCACCGCCCTTCTGTCCGTCCCTCTGTTCGTGTCTGTAACACTTTCATTTCCAAGCGATATCTCGAGAAGCCTTTGAACTTTTGCAATCAAATTCTACATAACTCCTTATGGCCAAAAGAAAACACCTATTGGTTTTGAAGTCAAAAGGTTTTTATGAGAGGCTTAACTCGACACACTATGTTTTTTTGTAAAATTTTGCCAATGTAGGACGTGATGTAAACATGTAAACGTTATGTATTTTTAACCTTTTGTTAATTCATAATTTTGTCAAGTTCATCATAGCCTAGAGAAAATGTAACAGACACTTTGGCTTGCCAGTCCAGCGCTCTACCAATTGAGCTAAAGGGTTAACCCACTAGCCCAAGCTAGTAGGATGCCGTGTATCTTACACTACAACAGAAAGATTCTCGCTTTGAATGCAAAAGACCCCCAGTTCGAATCTTGATTGAGCCTTTTTCGTAATTTTTTTTTTATCAATTACTAAAATTAGTATTTAGCATCTGAAATGAAGAATTTCTGACACATGATGTGTACAAACTATTATAATAATTGTGTGATAAATATTTTATATTAAGGGTCATAAACCCTCTGCTCACTCATATAAAATGTTGCTTGAACCTAAATGATTTTCATAAAGAAATGAATTTTATACAAATCTAATAAGAAATAATTAGACCTTTATGTCATTAAGAGTTATCTCTCTTATCAGAGTATCAACGAACCTTAAAAGAATCTTTTAAAGAATAAGCAGTCAAATCTTTCTATCCATATTGGCATTTTTGTTTGCTTCAGGACAAAATCTGATAATTTTGCTAATATGGGGAGGAGGGGGGTTTGGGGGCTCAACCCCCAATCTGAGCATCCTCCCCTTTTTTTCCTTCAGTGGAGGACACAAATTTTTGGAATTAGCTTGTTATTATTTTAGATTACCTATATTATTTTTACTCTGAAATCAGCAGCAGTTCTAAAACTTTTAAATCCTACATGATACAAAATTATCAAAGTATCAACAATTTGCATGCATATGTATGTACTTTGATTTATTTAAAAAATTAAAGAACAGTAATAAATATGCATTCTAATAACATTTTATTTTATTCTCACAAAATAATTGTCCCAAGCACTGTAATCCATTAATTAATCTAAAATTTTGAAGAAGATGTATATTAACAAAATATAATTTACTGAGAATAACAACTATCACAATAGATATATTAAATGCAAAACAATGTAGAACTGTATAGTATGGGCTATTAACAGGAGATTGACAAAAAGTGGAAAAATCAAGATTATACTTTTAGGGTACTCAGCTATATACATGTATGGTCCTGTAACAAACATCAGCATTACAACCCTGGCAATTTCATTTAAACTGATATTTTTCAATATCATCTTTAACACTCAATCTTTGCTATTGTTTGCCCTAGACAAAAAAAACCCATAAAAGTGAGATTATTCACACAAATATGAAGGAATCTTACTGGTAATCAAATAGAGTGTGATCAATATAGGTCAGATGTCTCTGATTGGAGTCTGTACCTCTTTTGTTTTTTACAAGTACATGTAGCACCTAAACATACTTTTTTGACATCATAATTATCTACCCTAATGCTCTTTCAACACTTTTAAACTCAAACAGAATTACCGGTATATACCTTTACAGTTTACTCATGTAGTATGTTTTGTTGAAACTGGACCAAGATTCCGTAGCAGGCAAGTTGTATATTTTTGAAAAGGGGAGCAAGGAAAAATACCTTTAGAACTTTCCAAGAATCTGGAAAATCCTTGATAATGAAAAAAAGTCAAACTCCAAAAACCTCTTTTTTGTGATTGATGGGTAGTTCCAACTATTTCAATGGACAGTTAAGTGTTGGAAAAAAGTGTGTGTGAGGGTTTTTGAGGGAGGGTGTGGGTGTGTGTTTGGGGGATGGGGGGTGTTCTGATATATTACAAGATTGAGTAGGAGTAGCATTTTGAAAACTAGAAATAAGTCCCATGGACATAAACGCCCCACCCATGGTGCTTTTGTATTGCAACAGTAAAAAAGAAATGTATCATTCTTCTTTGGTCTGTGATTGGTATTCTAATGTATAGAATTAAATAAGATGAACTTTTGAGTGCACTAGATCTACACTAAAACCTCTGTATATTCTTGCAAGATTAAAGTTCCAGAGAGAGAAATTTTTCATGTGTTCATAAAAAATAAATCTACATAGAAACTTAAAATAGGAATAATTTAATACAGTATGCTACAGAATGTAACAGCTTTGGTAAGACAGCATTCTTTGTATCATTATCTGACTTATCCTACCTGCTTTGGATATAGATTTCTTCTCAGTAGGTGTATATCAGTCATTTATGGAATGTTTTGTTTTTTAAAATAATTATACAATTTCATATCATAATTAGACAAAACACATTTTCATTAAAGGGGGAAAAGCACCTTCAAATTTTTTATAGCATAAAACCTTTTTTTATAACTTGCTATGTTCCCAAAAAATTTATACATAAAATTCCCTTGTTGGAGAATGTAAACAATGTATACCATATGTGTAGTAGCACCATTGTCAAAATGAGACAAAGTTAACATGGAGGACTCAGAACAATCACAATTCATCAAGTATTATCACTATTTTTTCTGTTAACATATTCAAATGTTTTGCATAAAGTCACTATACACGAATGCATACATGCATTTCTCATAAATTATGCAGACACAATGTGCAATTGTTAAAAAAAAGAATATTCATACAAAAATTATACAAGACTGAGGAGTATATGTATATGTACAAAGATTTATAACAAAAACAAGTTCTCTGAAAAGTTTTCCCAGTCTTTTTTTATCACATGTTTTATTACATGCATTGTTTTGAAAAGGGAAATCTCCTGTGAAAGCAAATGAGACAAATAATTGAATCTATGTAAAGTTACAGCTCATATACCAGATAGTAAAATATAGCAGGATTAATCTCTGAATAATAAATACAGTAAAACTCGGTTATAACAAAGTCATTGGGACCTATGAAATTACTTCCCTATACCCATAATTCATTATATCTGTATAAGAAATTCTTTAAATTTATAAAGCTGGGGATCAAAGATTATTTCGTTATATCCGTGAATTCGCAATATCCGTGTTTGTACTAACCGAGTTTTACTGTACCATGTTTTACCTTTACTTTATATGAGCACATTACTTTGGCACAGAAAATGACATGAAATCACATGCTCCAACTAGAAATAGTGCATAGAAATGAAAAAAAAAAAAAACTTAGAAAGAATACACTGTATTGGAATTATTATACATGTATGTTTTACAAATCATCAGTGAATTTCTTTTTGCTTCCAGTGACATACCTGTAATACCGGTAGTTTGTGTATGAAACAAGCACCACAAACTATTGTAAAAACTTGTGTTGAAAATTATCTTTTTGTCAGACTACATAAAGTTGTAGAAGTGCTAAAACAATCTCCAAGACAAAAAGGACAAGTTTGCAATGACAGAAATTAAAAAGAAATCTATTGTATCTTGTTAATATTTGAATTAATACGTGTAACAACTGTGTCTCTGAATTTATGTTGAATTATACCGGAATGTACCCTTTAAGACCAGTAATTCCTGAAAGATTATGCTAGAAGTGAGCATGTGTGACACTTGTCAATCATAGAAACTCCTCCTCGGTTAGTTTTACACCCCCTCCGATTGGGAAGTTAAGAGACTGTGCAAAGTTCTTCCTGACCGTTGTTACACAACGACGAATTGGAGCAAGTCCATCACCTTTCTCTTCATCAAAATTGGATGACTTCGCTCGCAAACCTACATATAGTACAGAAAATTATTATACCATGCATAATGTAAAGAAGTAATTTTAATAACAAATTTTGATTAGTCTGGGATTTCAGTAAAAATTCTGATATTATGATTTTGTGTGAAATTTTTATGATAATTAAAGAATGAATTTCATTAATGAATGAAGTTCATGGCCGTTTGCCCTGCTGTCAATCAAAAACTAAACACTAGAGTCTCTCTACACTTAATCAACAAACAAACAACCTCTAGCCCATGCATGAACAGGATTAATAAGAACATTGTTGGGAACTTGGAAATCTTAAATGTGGATTCAAAAATGAAGATTGTAAATCAGAAATTGGAACTATTCCGAGAAGAAAGGTCAAAAAGGTCAAAACAGTTAAAGCCCGAGATAATAAGCACCTCCTTCAGATTTACCTGATCTGTATCCTTCTGTCAATCAAATGAATTAAGGTCCATCATTGGGTACTTAAAATTGATTGACAGTTAGCTACTAGTCCCTGTGTATATCTCTTTCACCTTGTTTGACACGTGTGGCCACCATCAAATTAACTTTCGATCCTCTGATGTTTACCGCTAAATTACCATCGCAATAAGGAAGCCATTTTGATGCAAAAAATTTCAGCTTGATTATTATTAAATAATTATCTGTATTGCAAACATGTCATTAAAAAATGGATTTTTATCTCATTGTATTTCAATAAAATAAATCAAGATTGTGTATATTTTTACTAGTGAAAATTGCATTTTTATTAGGTAAATAAAATCTTGTTTTCACTCGTAGAATTAAGAAAGATTCTTGTTTTGAGACGCGTCGAAAAATTACGATGAAAAAAAAGGAGAAAATAAGCTGGTTACACTTTTGCATGTAATGGATAACTATGGATGAAAACAAAATATCTGATACATGTAAGTAACAAGTTCGCCTTGACAAGTATTAAAGTATTAAGAGTTTCTTTCTTTT
>PRKT01001552.1:0-31554 GCA_003671525.1 Saccostrea glomerata
TACGTTTGTTGCAATATATGTAACGTATGTACGCCAATAAAGATACTACAAAAAACCGAGGCTTTTCCACGACAAGCGTTGGGCACGATATAGATCCTTCACTGCTCAATGGCCATGCGTCTCGAGTAAAAGTTTAATTTTAAGGGGGCCGACTATAGTTTCCATTGCGCAATATTTCGCGCATCATAGTAAAATGAAGCGTTTTTATTGTTTTAATGTAACTTTTTTCGCTTAATTATTAAAATTAAACAAAATTAAGAAATTATAGGTATAAAAATGTAATTTCAATTTAATATAACTGATTATTAAACCGATTTTGCAATTGATAGTTAGGTTGACGTCGCTGCAGTGTCTTTTTGACGTTATGATAATCTGAAGCTCTTAAAGAAAGGGGTAATAAAAAATATTATTACAGAAAAAGTAATTAACAAGCGCTTTTGAAATTTAAAACATAGAAATTTTAGAATATCTCCAATATTTTTATTATGTTTTCTTGTGAATCAATTGTTTACGTCATATTTTGTAGTACTCTATAAAAACAGTAAAATTTGCTAATTTTTTGTATTTTGAGATGCCCCCTCTCTTAACAAGACAGTAGAATTTTGTGTTTCTTACATATATTGTATCATATAGTATTACGCATAAAATATTATAGTTTGGACAAAATGTCTATTGTAGTATTTGTATAATTTGCGTTAAAGTGCTAAAAATGGCATTTTCCTATATAATCCTATAGTAACTGTACCTGTATTTTGAGAAGGTCCCTCAACAATACCTGGACGGTAGATTTCCCCCAAACTTTGCATGTACACTGAAGTTAATGTAAGTTATATATGGTATAAAAATGAAAAGTTTCGCTATTGTAGTTTTCACACAAGAAAACTATAGTCGCCCTCCTTAAACCCTTTGCCTGTATACAATGATGTCTCGTCATGAGTCATGAGTGAGAAATTCTCGAATGGGACGTAAACAATGCGCAATACATGAAATTCAATCAATCAAATCTTAAAGCCCGGATTTCAGTACTTTCCTTACTTTGATTAAATAGAGGGCTTTTAGTTATTTTTCTTTTGTAAAGGTAACCCATGTGGCGCAGTGGTTAACGCGTCGCGGATTCGAATTCCACTGTGAAACTTGGAAACCGGTCTTTCGGATGAGAGTTATGGAGACCGTATTAACCGAGGTTTGTACCGTGTCGCATTATAGGTGTTGGTACGAAAAAGATCCTTCCCTGCTCAATGGCCCTAAGTGCCGATTATAGGACAAAATTAGTAGCTCTCCACTGGCAAGCGGTGGCGTCTCCATATGAGTAAAAAATTCCCGAGAGGGACGTTAAACAACTAACAATCAATCTTTGTAAAGAATACAGGGTTTAATATGATTGATGGATGGAAAATTTCTGAGGAAAAAACCTCACTTAAAGAAGGACGAGAAGACATTGGACTAGTGGTTCTCTGATTCAAGAATATTTCTTTATAACATAACAATAATACATATGTACATTTGACTTTAAACTTCATGCATATTACATGTACGATAATAAGTTTGTTTGGAATTGCTTATTGGTACAATTTGAATGACAATTTCCTCTGCTTTAACTTCAAATAAGGTTGTTAATTTCAAACATAAAATATCACGAACAAAAAACAAATACTTTACTAAAAAATTGTAATATTCTATTAAGATAGAATATGCAAAAGTATGCATACTTAATTTTGTTTATTATATCCCCTGCTTGAAAAGTTGGAGGGTATATAGTGATCGGAATCACCGTCCGTCTGTCTACCTGTCCGTCCGTCTGTTACTCTTTGGGGGTACCCATCTTTATCCGCAAATCCTCTTACATCACTGAATGAAATGTAATGAGAATTTTACAGAATCTTTGCTACATAATTCCATTATGCATCTCCTACTTTACTTTTTGATCCGACACATATTTCGGGTTTTCCATTACAAAACATGGACACTGCCACTCTTTCTATAATATTAAAGGGTACGCATTTTTATCCGAAACTCCTTATGACCACTTTATGAAGTTAAATGATACTTTCAAAGATTCTTTATAACATAATGTTTTATATAATTGTGACCTCTTATTTTACTTTTTGATCTGACATTCGGGTCTCCCAGAGCTAAAATTTGAACGTCGCCATTTTATCATATGTGAGGCGGGGGTATCATTTAGTGAGCTCAGTGTTCATAGTACCTCTACACAGGCAACTTCGCCACATATGATCCACATTTGAGTATCATATGTGAATCATATGATTGGTTTCATAAGAGAATCATAAAAAAGGGCATCATATGTGAATCATATGAAGCAAATCATATGATTTACATATGATCCACATATGTGAATCATATAAAAATAACTTCATATGATTTGCATATGAATGGTTTAAGTGTGTTTCAAGCCATTTACATATGAGAATCATATGAGAAGGGCATCATATGTAAATCATATGAAAAAATTATGTGTATTCTCTTTCAATATTTATCACAAGGAAATACACATTCTTGTACACATGTAAAAATCATATTTCTGCTTTAGATGAAAATTTACATTACAATGATCTATTTTTATTGGTTAAATATTTTAAAATATCTTATAATACTTACACAACTTTTTTGATAACATTATTTCGTAAAGAGAAATAACTTATTTTTCACAGTGTACATTCTAAACAAGAAAGTATACAAACAAGTCAGTAGCATTTGTCGATACATGTATTTAACATATTCTAAAATGAGTACAAATTACAAGATTTCGGCAAAATGATTACCTAGTTAAACATGTACACATGTACAAATGAATACCATAATTAAGTCATGTACTTGTATAAAAATATCATATGACATGAAAGTGTCCACAGCAAAATTGTAATATCAGCACTTACATTTGTCATGTATTTTCTACTGTGAATTTATGAAAATCAAGTTATTTGATATTCCAGCATACAAATAAGAATGGGAAATCTTTACAGGTCAAATTCAGACAAGATTGTGTACATCCTCCCCAATTCATAATTATTCCACATGTTTCCTTGTTCTTTTTCCCTCTGTATCTTTCAAATTCTCAGTTGTCCTCCCTCTGATCTTCCATGACCATTTTGAAAATCTCTTTGAACTGTACGCAAAATGTAAATCCACCAGTTCTCCCCTTTCTGAACAATTTCTTTGTGGGACAGAATGGTCTCTACAAAAATTTCGAAAGTAAAAATAAAATAATTCTTAACTTACAAAATCAATTCTAAAAGTTACTAAAGTTATTTATCATCAACAAACAATTGTATGTCTAATTCACCGACACAGATAATACGATACAAGATAAAACTAATGTTATATAGTTATACTAGGTGTTTTGTGGAATCCTATGATGTAATTTGCAAGACAATCACACTATTGGAAGATATGTTTCATAATAAAATTGTAAAAACATTTTTTTATTTTGACAATTGAATTGAATTTTGCAAGGTAATTACACTATTGGAAGATATGCATCATAATAAAATCATAAAGGTATTTTTTTTTTAATTTTGAGAGTTGAATTTGGAGAATGTTAAAATTGTATATATAAATTCAGATTGCCAAAAATTAAGAAGATTCTGACACAAATAATTAATATATTATTTTTGGACAAAAAAATACTACAGACAAGTAGATAGGCAGAAAAACAGACATTGCGATTCTAAGATATCCCAAACTTTGTTAGGAAGAATATAACAAAGTCTATTAAACAGTGTGTATAGTTACCTTAACTTTGAAGCAAGCCTGAGATCTTTGGATTTTTTCATATGAGAGGCTGACTGCATATTGAACCTGTAAAACAAATATTGACACAGTAGATATTTTCTAGGCATAACTAAACTTAAACTACAACAAGATGTGTTTGTGAAACACTATGCGCCCGGTGTAACGATGAAAAATGATCCCCGTAGAATATTGACCAAGGGGGTCATTTTTCTACGTAGAAAAATGACCCCGGGTCAATATTCTACGACAAGTGGGGTCATTTTTCGACTGTAGAAAAACATTCCAGACCAGTAATTCTACGACTCCACACACGTTGAAAAATGACCCCCATAGAATTTTGACCCCCTACTCTTTTATACAATAAAACCTTATATATGTGTCTCCTGATTTTTTTTCATACTTTCAAATGCAAGTAGGGGAATTTTTATGCATATCCTAATAGTAGCATCACTATCAATGTATCTGGTATGGATTTATTTTTGGCTTGCAGAGTCCCAATGAATGTTATTCATTGAGGAGCATTAATTTATTATTATATTTTTGGGTGTTTTTTAATCAATCAAAGGTTTTTTTCCGAAAATGGCATGATTTGTTTCTGATAACTATAAACTTTGAATTTTTTACAAATCCAAAAACATAGCAAAGAAGCAAGAAAAGCAACGTTATTTAACTATATAAATTCAAGTCCCTTAGCTCTTACATTTAAACTTATATTTACTGTATGGAAGAAGGATATGGAGATTACGAACAGTATTCAATATTAAAGTCCATAAAACAATACAAAATAGGAGCAAAGCAAAAAAACAAGGACCTCCAAAACATCAGAGGTGGGATCAGGTGCCATGGCGGAGTGAGCATCCCCTGCTGACCGGTCACATCCGCCGTATGATCCTTGTCAAAATCAGGAAATAACGGAAAAATACGTTGTCAATTCAATGTAAAAATAAAGGACTAACAATCAGAACGGAAAACGTCAGTCAGCATTTAACTTAATGATAAATTGTATTTGCTGACAAGGTCATTGTATTGATCATAGAACTTACGAAATGATGACTTTAAACCAATATTCTTGTTTCATCAACTTGCTTGTCAATGATTTACCTCGTTCAAGAAAATGTTTATACGTAGATCATGCTCTTGCGTATCAAATCAACACATCGAGAAATTCCAATAGATTGTTTGAAGACCTGGTCTCCAAAAACCACATAGATTTATTTCAATCAGAAACTCAAGCACTTTTTTTTTATGTCAACTTCAGAGTACTTCTGTGTGTTATTAGAATGTGTTATAAATTCAAAAAAAAAATGCTCCCTAAATTTCAACATTTTTTAGCCCACAGACATCTGACCAATGGTAGATGTTACATCCTCTTTCTTCTGAGATTTTATAGACATAACCTTAATTTGCATATTAATGAACTCTAATTGTCTATCATGTCATTACTTCGATATAAAGTCCTAGCACATACCGTCCAAAAATTAATGCTAAAGTAAAAGTGTGGAATTTGGGGGTAAAAGTATCTCAAACTTCAAGGTCAATGTTATAATGTCAAAGTTGGTTGTACACAAAAAGGTCTTGTAATAAAAATACAACTTTGAAATATAAAAGCCATAGTCCCACCTAGTCTAAAGATATGGACATGATTTATGCGGACAAATATACAAACAAACAGACGGATAGGTAAACAAGAGGCCCAGGGGCCACATCGCTCACCTGAGCAATTTGCTAGGAAAAAAAACACATATCAGATCAGAACTGAAAGTTAACCGAGGGGGGTGGGGGGCTTGAATTTAACCTCCCAGGGGGTCATGGTTTGAACTAGCATGGATTTGAAGTACTTGCTAGGAAAAAAACGCATATCAGATCAGAAATGAAAGTTTACCGAGGAGGGGGGGGGGGCTTGGATTTAACCTCCCAGGGGTTCATGGTTTGAACAAGCATGGATTTGAAGTACTTGAAAAGAGGATTTCAAAATGTTTCCCTATATATTCCTATGTAAAAATTTGATCGGCCATTTTGGCCCCACCCTAGCCCCGGGGGTCACGATTTGAACAAACTTGAATCTACACTACCTGAGGATAATTTCACATGAGTTTCATATTTCCCGTCTCAATAGTTCTTGAGTTGAAGATTTTTGAAGATTTTTCCTATATATTCCTATGTTAAACTTTGATCGGCCATTTTGGCCCCACCCTACCCCGGGGGTCATGATTTAAACAAACTTGAATCTACACTACCTGAGGATGATTCCACATGAGTTTCATCTTTCCTGGCCCAGTGGTTCTTGAGAAGATTTTTAAAGATTTTTCCTATATATTCCTATGTAAAACTTTGATCGGTCATTTTGGACCCACTCTATAGCCCCAGGGGTCTTAGTTTGAACAAACTTGAATCTACACTACCTGAGGATGATTCCACATGTGTTTCATCTTTCCTGGTCCAGTGGTTCTTGAGAAGAAGATTTTTTAAAGATTTTTCCTATATATTCCTATGTAAAACTTTGATCGGCCATTTTGGCCCCACTCTAGCCCCAGGGGTCTTGATTTGAACAAACTTGAATCTACACTACCTGAGGATGATTCCACATGTGTTTCATCTTTCCTGGCCCAGTGGTTCTTGAGAAGAAGATTTTTAAAAAATGCCATTAATTTTTCTCTAATTCATAATTATCCCCTATGGAAAAGGTCGTGGCCCTTCATTTGAACAAACTTGAATCCCCTTTACCCAAGGATACTTTGTAGCAAGTTTGGTTGAAATTGGCCCAGTGGTTCTTGAGAAGAAGATGAAAATCGAAGGTTTTTACAATGCTTGGATCTGTAGCTCTCTGCTTTATCTGTCCGAATTTTCACAAGCAGAGAGCTAGAATTCTGCGGCTAATGAGCTTCGGGCTCTTTGGACTTTTAAATTTAAATAAAAAGGCAGCACTGTGTCACTAAACTCAAGTTGCCGAATGCATCTATAGGCCATAAAAACAAACATTTGTTATTAAATTGATGAAAGAATCCGGACTTGATAACGATCTCAACATACATAAACGCCAACTGACATACCATACAAGGTTTCCACTTTCACTTTCATATCAGTTCGTAACAAAAGGAAAACAAATTTTTAAAATTAGTAATGCTTTTATACTCACATGTAATGTTTACATTCATTCAGAAACAAATTTATCCAGAATTATTTACAGAATTAGAATCAGATCACTAACGTTAGATTTACGAAATGCATTGTTTTAACAAATTAAATCTAAGTGGCTGCAATAAGGAGTCAATTAAGACTGCAACATGGTCGCCTACCCCGCTGGGATGACTTTACAACGTTGAACAAGTGATGGGTTGCTGGTGAAGAACAAATCAAGGATTTTATCTCCCCGTGTTGGAGTGCATATAGGCTGCTCTACTCCACAATCACCAGGAATGTTCAGGTACTCTGTCGACATCTTGCTTGGGTATTGATAGGAGGTGATTGATTGGGTAGTCCAGTTAATGTCTGGGAGGTTAAAATCACCCGCCATCCAGAAGTCACACTTAGGATTTTCCGAGCGAACCTTGCTCATCTCTGCTACAGCCAGGCGTGCGTTATTTTCACAAGTGATGTTGGGTGGGCTGTAGTGGGCTCCTATAATAATGGACTTTTTCTTGTTTACCTGAAGTCTAACACAGAGGATATCAGTATGTCAGCGTTAGGTCCTGAGAGGCTGTTGTATATATTCTCGTCCACTGAGATGGAAGTATAGATCTTACTGCTATTAGGGGTGTTGCAAGCACTGCAGATCCACACTGTGGCATTATGAACCGACATGTTCCTCACAAGCTCACACGATCCAGGAAATCTAACCCTTGGATCAACACAGCTAGCAGGCGTTTAGCACGCAGGAAATTACGCGCATTCCACAAGGCCAAGCAGACAAAGAAACAGCGTGACCAGCAAAGGTACCTGTCCCTGAAGTCAGAGTGCCAGCGTACTATTCGCCTTGCCTACCAACAATACTTGAATGACATTATCAACCCCAGTGCCTCAGAAAACCAAAAGAAGTTCTGGTCATTCATTAAAAGCAAAAAACAAGACGCCTCTGGCGTAGCACCATTACGGAATACTGATGGACTCATAACCAGTGACCCACAAGCCAAGGCGAATATCTTAAATGTACAGTTTAATTATTTATCTACAATAGAGGATACTAGCCAAGTTCCAGACAAGGGTCCAAGCCCATTTCCTACAATGGAAAGCAAAACCATCAATTTACGTGGTGTACTCAAGCTTTTAAGTAATCTTCAACCACACAAGGCTACCGGAACAGATGCCATATCAGCACGTTTTCTTAAAGAACTGGCAGTGGAGATCACAACGGCTTTAACTGTCCTTTTCCAAATGTCTCTGAATAATGGATGTGTACCAGATGACTGGAAGATGGCCCATGTCGTCCCGTCGTCCCGATTTTGAAGAAAGGCGACAAGAGTTCAGCGGCTAATTACCGTCCTGTATCTCTAACGGCAATTTGCTCCAAGATCTTGGAACACATTCTCCATTCCAACATCATGGACCACTTTGAAAGGAACTCTATCCTAACACCAGCACAGTACAGATTTCGTAGTAAGCGATCTTGTGAGACATCTTATAGCCACAGTACAGGACCTTGATAGTAGACTATCGAACGGCAACTAGATTGATGTCATCTTGCTGAATTTTTCCAAGGCATTAGATAAGGTTCCACACCAACGCCTTCTTCACAAATTAAATTACTATGGGATTCGTGGCTGCACCCTACAATGGATAGAAAGTTTCTTATTAGACAGAAAACAGCGTGTATTGGTTGAGGGTATGTCCTCCAACATAGCAGACGTGAACTCCGGAGTACCTCAAGGCACAGTAATGGGTCCCCTATTATTTCTTGCCTACACCAATGACCTCCCGGAGGTAGTAATATCAAATGTCAAATTGTTTGCAGACGACTGCCACATCTACAGGAAAATTCAATCAATCAATGACACAGTCCAACTTCAACGGGACTTATGCGCACTTGAGAAATGGGAAAAGAACTGGCAGATGGTTTTTCATCCTCAGAAATGCATTACCATCCACATTTCTAAGAAACGCCATCCGATTAAAGAATCATACCATCTGAACAACCATACCCTGGAAGACGTACCAAGTAGTGTTGGCAACGAGTACCCGGTTAACCGGTTAACCGTCGAACGTTACGAGTATCGGTTAGTAAAACTGCTATTCGGTTACTCGGATAAAATAAATTCTACATAGTAAAGGCATAGAAAATGAATGTTTTATAACTTATAAATGTATACGAACTTCCACATTTCCCTAATTTTAGGTACCGTTAGACTTGATCTAGTGCATGGTTGTAGTGAAACAAATTATTTCAATTAGTTTTCACAGTTTATATAATTGATAGCTTTGATTGCTTGGGGTATACATATTTTGAAGGCCTGAGTTATAATTACCGCATTTGATGATTTAACGAGATGCCGCCGCAGACATAATAAGCTTGGAGTTGTAACAAAAGCTCAGCTGATTCAAAATCTGTTAAATCACCTGAGCTTAAATTATTCGGAAACCAGCGATTTACTGGACACACCACATATTAACTATTAATTATGGAGTATGTAAATATTTATTCTCCTTGATTGCGACATATTTCGGGGGCTGAAAAAGAAAGTGTAAACTGGTGATTGACGATGACGTATTTATTTGTCTTTGTGTGTCGAATTCACTATTAATTTTCTTTATTTTAAAATCGTAAATCTTTGACGATATCGTATGTGTGTACTGTAAATATAATGTCCCTATACAGTATATTTGTGCATTACTACTACCGATAAGTATAAAATAAGATAAGTAATAGATATTGATACTTTTACCAAAAATCATCCGAGTAACCGGGTACTCGATCGGAAGATGAAGCGAGTAACCGGTTACTAAAAATCGTCCGATTTGCCAACACTAGTACCAAGTGATAAATACCTGGGAATCACAATTTGTCAAGATCTGTCATGGCGTGAGCATATTAACTTAACATCTGCCAAGGCCACAACAGTTTGTTTTCTAAGAAGGAACCTCAGAAGCTGCCCACAGGATATCAGAAGTAGGGCATACGCTACACTTGTACGTCGAGTATTGAAGTACGCAGTGAAGTGAAGTGGTTTGGGATCCTCACCATTATCATTTAAAACAACAATAAAAAATGCTCAGCGCCGGGCAGCAAGGTTTGCCACTGGTGACTACTCGTCAAGGGACCCAGGAAGCGTGTCCACCATGCTACATCAATTCGGCCGTGAACTATTAGAACATTGGAGGGCCCGGAACCGTGTGATCATGTTCTGCAAAATTTACCATCATATTGTGGAAGTTCTGGTACATCATGTGCTGCATATCACCAACAGCAGAACTCGTGGTTCTATTGCAAACAACATCCGCCAAATCAGCACCAGGATTGATGTCTACAAATATTCCTTCATTCCAGCAACTATTATAGCATGGAACAAGATACCAACCACAATTAGGAATTCACCATCAGTGGACACTTTCAGACATGCTTTACAGACCATCAGCGTGTCTAAGATCCTACACCACTAAACTGTCTATTTTTAACTTTTTCCCTCTTTTAATACGACGGTACATAGGTTTTTAACAGTTCACCACAGAATAACTTGAGTATCAACACTCAACGTGAGTTCACTCCAAAAAGGGAAGAAGAAGTACATGAATGATGCAAGTGATAAGAGTATTATATAGAAAGTTCATACGCACCTATAATCATAATGAAATGATATTTAAATAAAACGAATCAGAAGTCTTTAAAAAATATTGTTAGGAGATCACTTGCCTTTTCTGCAACAGTGACGTCAAAAATGACGTATATTTTCATCCGATAAAAGACAAAACCGGCCCGGAGAAAAATGCGGAAATATTTTAATTTTACTTTTAAAAGAGGTAAGCCAAACCCAAAAGATTAAAAATGAAAAGCAAATTAATTTATTCTTTATCAATTTTGTATGGGAAATGCATTACTACAGAAAAAAATGTGAAAGGTTTTTTTTAGAAGGGAAAGGGGGGAGGGGGGTGTAAACAGAGTAGAACTTTACATATAAAAAATTCTTTTGAATTAATGTACATTTAAATTAATCTTGATATATATTATTGAAATTGCAATTTTACTTGAGTATAACAAGGCCAAATGAGTGAAAACTGTTTCTCATATGATCACTGTTTCATATGATTCTCATATAATCACTGTCAAAATACTCATATGATTTTAACCTCAGTGTAACAAGGACAAATTACTGAACACTATTTCATATGATTCTCATATAATCAGTTTCATATGATTCTCATATGACCAATGTCAGAATATTCATATGATTCTCATATGCAAGACCTTTCATATGAGAATCATATGTATACTTCATATGATTTACATATGTATAATCGTATGATTCTCATGATTGTATGTACATATGATTCTCATATGATCCACATATGATCTTTATATGAAAGGCAATGCATATGTGGATCATATGTGGCTTAATTGCCTATGTAGTTTTATTATTTTTTGCTTTGTTTGTCTGTTCCTTTGAGAATGTTTTACTCATCTTGAGATTCGATATTTGCAACTGGAAGGCTGTAAATTGAGAAAAGAACTGGACACTGAGGACCTTTGTACGAATAGTTCCAGCACCTATCGCGACACGTGACCTCAGTTTATACAGTTTGATCAAAAACCCGGTCCATATGTCCCGCAGTGGGATTCGAACTTTCACACTTCGAACGGTTCAACATCTTATACCGCGACTCAGAAGCAAACGCTTTAACCACTGCGGAAAGCAGACTATGTGCATTAACTCTAAGATTTGCAATTAAACTAGGGAAAAATGTACTGTAATACGAGTATTTTTTTTCAAATATAACCATAATATACAAGATATGTACATTGACATCCAAGAAACAGTGTTAACTTTGCAATACTTTTAAAATCGGTCTGAAAACGTCCATGTTGTAATACTTTCTACTCTCTTATGTAATGTGACCTGTTTTTCGTAAATGACCTACAATATTCCTTTTCATGTAAAACATGCTTACTAATTATAACGAATTGACTCTTATTATACCGCCACTTGAAAAGTAGGAGGGTATGTCTAGTGTACGCCCATCCGTCCGTCAAACACATTTTGGGGTACCATCTCTTATCCGCAACTCCTCTTTTGCCATTGAATGATATTTAATGAAACGCTCAAAGAATCTTTGCTACATAGTGCCATTGTGAACACTTTTCTCACTTTTTGATCCGACTCATATCATTTGAGATCGGTTGCCTTAAGGGAGTAAGCATCCCGTGTAGATCTGCCTCCAACGCCATAGGCCGTTTGTCATAATTTGACAGGAGAGAGAGTTATCGGTATACAAATCAAGATGGAAACATTAGCCGAAATATTTGTAGTACAAATTTTAAAGCTAGTCAAGAGTTGATCCAGCGATAGGTTTTACCTACTAACAATGTCAATGTTTAACTAAGTATGGACCCGTCTAAAATCGTGGATTATGTGGTTATCTGTTTGATTTATGCCCTGATCTGGTTCCAGCTACCAAGGACAGAAGAAACTGTGCGGGATAATAGGATGGGTGCTATCAACTGAATTTTTAAAGAGCTTTCTGCAAAATTTAAACATAATAAATGTATGCATTTTTACTTGTGAGGCAAAATACAGATAAGATTAAAAATATCATTTATATATTGATAACCATACTAAAAAGTATGTTAGAGAGAAATTAAAGTCCTAAGCAAATTTTCTTCATGTATTTGTATTTCAATGTACATGTACCCAAATTGTGTATCTCAAATCCTCATGCTGATTCAGTCAAGCCTAGAATTGAGATTATATTTGACATTTGAGATACTGAAATTCAGATCTATCTCAAAGGTAAACATTTTATTTGTATTTTAAATACATGTATTTCAGATATTTTTTATTGCCATTCATTGGGGATTTTTGCCATTATTTGAAGCTGTGTTAACTTGTAAGTAAACATTTATCATCTGGTAAATTAAAGGAAAAATCACTCTTCTATTTTAAAACATATTAAGAGATATTGGACAAAAAATGTAATTTGTTTCTTATGCATGGTGCACAGACTTTCAGATTGAATATTGAAAGAGGAATGCTCCTTTAATATACTAGTAGTTGATTTGTTTGGCATTAAGCTTAGTTTGAAAAACGTGTGATTTTCCTTCTCATTTCATAACACTTGCAGTACTGGCAAAGACAAACTCTCTTTGTTGATTGAATTAACTCCTGCTAAAAGTGTGAAGCATTTTTAAGTGTTTCACTAAAAGTGAAGTGATTTATTAAGCCCCAAAATTAAAAAAAAGTTTTGTTTTCTCTAATTTGGACTGTAATGAGATTATCAGTAGACATTTAATATTTTATAGAATTGAAGTACATTGTGTGTTTATCTGTAACTACTTTGTACAAAAATGTAACATCTTTTAATTTGAAATTCAAATATGAGTGCATGTAAATGAACCTGAAATGATGCAGATATGTTTACCTGTGTTCTTGATTGACAGTTCCCATGGAGAGAGTGGTCATCAACAAAGAACGAGTGCTCATCAGGCTGATATAGGCTGTCTGCCTACTACTGTGCCAAAATGACCAGTGAGCTTCCACTGACCCTGTTACAGCCTTTGACCTTTATAGGAGTCAGTTATTGGGCCATCGGTTTGAATGGAATTGAAGCATTTTTTGCCACCATTGGAACAGTTTTCATAGATAGTATTGTAGGACAGGTAAATAAAACTAGCGGCTTTTAACTACCTGAAAGGAGCTAAATACTATCTAGTATTAAAGATCTTTCAAGGACACTTTCTAAATCCGTGATGTTTTGATCTCGAAAATTTCATCAATTTTTCTTTCCTATGTATGATGAAGAGGACAAAAATTAAATTTTCTTCACATTCAACATTGCTGAAACCATTTCCATATCGATATAAATTAACCTCGTTCATTTGCAGAGTATTGGACTTTTTCTGGGAATTATTAACACTGAGATGAGACAGGCTATCACAGTCACCATACTTATAGAAATGATCATCATGTTACTGGGTATGCTCTTTCTTATTTTACTTAACCTGGTAGTACATGTACATGTAATTTGAATCTTTTAACTAGAAACACTAGTAGCTGAAGAGCTGTAGCTTATTGGTCGAAAGAATTTGGTTGCTGAACCAGAGTGCTACACTTTGAAAAAATTTGCAAAATTTATTGCCAGAAAGATTGATTTCTATGTTATACTGTAAATGTATTACAGTGTACATTTTCCAACAAATGTTCTGATATATTTATATATTTGCAATCTTGTTTTCTCTCAGCTGGACTGTTTACCAGAAACTTGCCTTTCTGGTTAGATTGGATGAAGTACCTGTCTTTTATATTCTATTCCTACAACTGCCTGATATATCTGGAGTTCAACAATGGTCCTCCCCTGGAGTAAGATTTTAAATTCATAATTCAAGTCATCACACTTCAATATAAGAAAATTTTATTTCGTTTTCATTTCAGTACACTATTTACATGTTCTTCTTAATGTTACATGTATATAAAATTTCAAGCAGCATTTTACATTTTGCTTTTCTTGAGTCAGTTAATAAGTTCATGGGGAACGTTTATCCTGAATATAAAAATGAGTTTGTGTAAAATACAATATTTGTGTGTTTTACTCCCAGCTGTCAGCGGGGAGGGAATGGGTCAGCGTACACAGTCTGCCATGTTGCCAACACTACAAAGATCCCCTCCCATCAGGTCCTGGAGCACTATGACATTACATGGGAATTCTGGCAATACCTGCTGCCTTTGTTTGGTTTTGCCATTGTCTTTCGCTGTTTAGGCTATATATGACTGCGGTTTGTGCAGAAACCTCATTAAATTGTTAGAAGAGGATCATATTTGAGGTGCTATATTATCCAATTTTATTTTTTTATGAATGTAGCAAAGATGAATATGGCAAAGAATCATGGGATTTGTTTCTAGAAAAATTTTCAGGCGTTTTTTGTATAAATAATATTAAAGTTTTCATCCGTTTTCAATAATGAGTAAAAAATTCCAAGGAATTTTAGTAATAAGTAATTTTTTAGCTGTCATTGGTGATAATGAAGTTTTTCAACCGTTTTAGCTATAATAAAATTTCATCCTATTTTTTTCTATCAATGAACATACTTAATGTATCAATAAAAATCTAAATCTACTGATTTTATTATTAATTGAACAGTCTATCAGTAAACTATGATAAGTTTTTTTTCTAATTTTAAATTTGAGTTAGATAAATGATGTATTGAAGTTATAGAACTGTAGTTCGCTAGTCTAAAATATTGGAATTGGCAACCAGAGAGCAAGGGTACCACCCGTTCGGTAAAATTTAAATGAATACATGTATTATTACGCTTAAAAAATTTGCTTTCACAAGCAAATACATGTTTATTGTTAAATAGGGCAAATTTATGTTTTTAATTATGTACTTAAAGGTATTCCACATGCAAAGTTAATGATATGGTACAAAAGTTCAACAGTATATATTTTTCAACTTTACATATCGTGTACTCGTGTTGCATATGATAAGATTTATCAAATATATAAATGATTGTATATATTTTTATTACTAATTGTTAATGTTTGAAAATGCATATCATCTTTTTTGTTTGACTTTTATATGGTCAGACTCAATAGAGATTATGTTAATACGAGGGTTGTCCCAGAAAAACGCGAACATTTTTAATATCTCTTGTTTTACTAGGACTATAAAGTTAAAAATTGGCATACATCATGATCAGCATTTTTTGAATAATGCCTAAAAATTTCAAAGAAATATCTCTATAAATAAAATTTTAAACACAGGTACACCAAATCATAGAGTATCTATGATAGTAAAATTTTTGATATTATATTGCCATATAGCTTGATAACAACGAAAACTTCAATCACAATTTTATTTGTAAAAGTCAAAAAATTGTCGTGCGCCGACCACCGATATTTCACATCATTTAAATGCTGTTTTTATATGCATATGACATCACATGCCTATAATATTTTGTCAGAATATTTGAAAGATGATTTCCCAACAGTATGCCAAAAATTATTAGTTTTGGTTGAATAGTATTTGAAATATTCAAAAAGTTCGCGTTTTTCTGGGACAACCCTCGTATATGATTAGTACATTTTAGTCATATGATTAGAATTAGTTCATAATAAAAAGTTGTATGAGATTTTCACTTGTAAAAAAAAAACTTCAGTTTTTATTCAAAATTGAAAGTGGAATTTTACTATCTTATTTAAATTTATGGACTGGTATTTTAATACTGTACAGTATTTCATGTTAAAATTTTTTTATTCTCCACCTTTTTAAAAGGATTTTATTTTTGAATCTCAATGTACACTCATTGTCTGTTTAAGTGTCTTGATGTTAAACATATATGGGAAATAATATAACTTTCAGAAATGTAGCAGATTATTCGAGGAAAGGGGCATATCATCCTATCTTCTTATCCACAACTACGTGTTTAAGACATAAATTTCTTATTACCTATGTACCAAAAGTGATTTAAACATATTGTTAATTACAGAGGTATTTTAAGAGCCATTCTCTGTAACGACTTGAAATTTTATATAGGAGCTGTGGCACGCATAGTCTCAGAATTTTTCCAAACTCTCTATGATAAAAGTCATTGATACCCTAAACTGAAATCAGGCAAAAATTGGTTGCTATGTTTTATAGTTACCATGGCAACATGTCTTAAAGTTCGAAAAATGGCATTTTTTAACATGTTTAGAGCCCCATAGTTAACATTTGCGGCAAAGCAAACAATTGGCAATGACTGTTTCCAAAAGTTGAATGTCAGATGTCTGAAATGCATGATAAACATGTTTGGTAAATCAACTATTACATACGTTTCTATGGTAACAAAGTATTCAAAAGTAAAAAAAAATATTCATTGAATTTTATAAAGTCATACAGGTAAATATAAAAAGCAATTATAGGATGAAATGTGACCAAATAATAGAAAAAAGAGCCTTAAAACATATACCATTAACAAAATATGATATTTCATTTTGGTTGGCAATGGTTGCCAAGGTTTTTATACCACAGAGAGCCTTCAAAGTAACACTCTGTATGTTTAAATCTGATCCTATCTTTTAAAAAAGCACATTTCCTCATAACTAATGATCAATTTTTAAAGATGTTGGTGTGCTCCTAGTTTTACAATTTGAAAAAATTCAGATTAGATTCTTTAAATAGAGCGTTGCTATGGAAATAAGCAGAAAATATATGCTTAAAAACCTAAAAAAAAATATTTTCTTTCCTTGGATACATACCCTTTAATGTAGATTCCCAAAACTTTTATGATTGATATTTATTACGAGCTAACCTGACTTTTAATTTTGACCATCATCCAATCTCTAAGTGGATGCAAGAAGTTGGCACACAGGGTTTAATATTGATATAAAGTTCACAAAATCGAACATTTTCCCTTCTTGGTAACCATAGCAACAGTGTTGTTTTCTTCATCGAATTTTATCAATATATGATATTCAACTTCAGCTCTAACAGATAAGTACTATTCAAGCTGAGTCCTTTAATTTGTTTCTTGATTAAATGGCAATTTAATTCTTAATGCAGTGAAAAATAATTCACTTTTAAGCACTGGTACTTTGTTTCCATGGTAACACTGCAAAGTAGCAATTATACCCAATTTTTCTTATGGTTTTGGTGTTGCAAGATCCTAAGGATGCATATTTGCCAGTCTTGAATTTTCATGTTTTTCCTCAAGACAGTAGTATTAACCCAATCTTAGTTACTGGTTTTGCATGGTTACACTGTGTTACCATGGCAACCATAAAAGTTATTTATATAATAATATTGCTTATACTTATATACTTAAGGTTAAAACATTTTCATTGTTTTTCTTAAGTCGTTGATTGAATTTGAGCATGTAACACCTACCATTAGTGAATACGGAGTGTTTTTCAGCATATTTCAGCATTTAAAATGTATTCCAAATGTACCCTTGGTTACCACTTACTTAGACATATATTCTTAACAGTTTCTTTACAGTATAAGTGACATCAAGGTGTCCTGTTTTTGTGAGAATGGTTTGTTTGCTTTTTCTAGTTTTTATTAAGCCACAGTCAAGATTTAAAGTGGCTTTTGAAAATCTCGATTTTTCAAACTTTTCCGGCTGTTGCCATAGCCACCGAGACTCATAGCAACGAAATTTTGTTTGATATTTGTTTCTGGTGTCAAGTACTAAGCATAGGTGAAGTTTCATCAAAATCGGTGACCATGTGTGGCAACGAAGTTTAAGTGGTTACAGAGAATGGCTATTAAAAGCTATAACATCCTCTCCCTACATGTAAATTACAAAGATTAAAAAATAGGTCATAGTTACATGTAAATAAGTACATTTAATTTACAAATCTTTTTTTGAAGAAAAAAATTGAATTAAGGTTTCCTCCTTCCTTAGAAATAAGAACATGGTGGAGAAAGCAGCAAATGTGTAAACATTGCAAACATTTTTTCCTCTCTGAAATTCAATCAGAAATTGTATCTTCACTATGAAACATTGTGATATCTATAAACAATCCCAGAAATATATAAACATTTAGTTTATATGAATTAATATTCCATTTCTCTGATAAAAGGAAAATTGGTTTTATTTGAGTTTTATCTCTGCATATAGTATATTTAGTAGATACTCAAGAAGATTTAGCATTATACATTTGTTTTATTGAATATTTACGCAGTTAATGAAATAATTGTTTTGTTTTGTTTTTTTACATTTTTTGTACAATAGTATATGTATTAGTTTCAATAAAATGTTAAAGGAAATAATCTCAAAGTCATTATTCAAACTTATGTTTGAAACTTCAGTCATTGTAAATATACTTTCAAGTATAGAGATTATTATTTGAATTACGGATAAATTTAATTGAAGATATCAATTTTTTTTTTTTTTTTTTTTTTTTACAAAATTATGTTCTCTTTAAACGAATGAAGAGTGCATAATTATTGATTTTTTAGAATGGTTGTCTATGATTGATTGATTGTATATTGTTTAACGTTTCTCTCGAGAATTTTTCACTCATATGGAGACCCCACCATTTGGCGATGGAGAGCTGCAAATTTTGTCCTTAACTCGGCACTCAGGGCCATTGAGCAGGGAGGGTTCTTTTTCATACCAGCACCTACTGGGACACGGGACCTCGATTTATACGGTCTCATCCGAAGACCGGTCTCCACGTCCCACAGTAAGATTTGAACCCGCGACGTAAGGATTGACTCCTTACTTGTACTTTGTGACTCTAGAGCAGACGCGGGCGATGGTTGTCTATGTGCATGCTTTTGGATGAAACAAACTAATGAATTTGAAATATCAAAATTTTTTTTTAAAATCCAAATCATATCTGAGGAATATAGTAAAAAGATACTTTCTTATCAAAAAAAATATGGATTTGTGTTTACAATGAACTGTTAAAGATAAACTTATTTGAATAACAAGCAATTTTTTATTTGTAGTATTTCTGCATATAATTTATTAAAAAGCTGTCTCACTTTTCTGGTTACATAATCATTCATCATGAATTTCCTACAAAGGCAAAAAAAAAAAGAATTATTATTTGATATAATATATTTTATAAGTTAATGGTAAAAAGTTTCTTTTTAAAAAAAAAATATTTTATCATTAATCTTTTTTAAATTTTGATAAATATAATTGAAGATTTGGCATTGAATGAGATGTTTACCCAGTTAACCATTGGGTATCTGACCAAGAAAAAGAGTCGCCACCTCTGACGCGGAAAACTTGAATTGAAAGAATAAAGTATTTTTAGACCAATAT
This sequence comes from Saccostrea glomerata, assembly GCA_003671525.1. NCBI lineage: Eukaryota > Metazoa > Mollusca > Bivalvia > Ostreida > Ostreidae > Saccostrea > Saccostrea glomerata. The sequence continues at coordinate 19,652 of PRKT01001552.1, forward strand.
TAATTTTAAACAATTTAAGGGGGCGACTATAGTTTTTTTGTGTGAAAACTACAATAGCGAAACTCTTCATTTTTATACCATATATAACTTACATTAACTTCAGTGTACATGCAAAGTTTGGGGGAAATCTACCGTCCAGGTATTTTTAGGGGACCGTCTCAAAATACAGGTACATTTACTATAGGATTATATAGGAAAACGCCAATTTTTAGCACTTGAAAGAAAATTATACAAATACTACAATAGACATTTTGTTCAAACTACAATATTTGATGAGTAATACTATATCATACAATATATGTAAGAAACACAACATTCCACCGTCTAGTTACCAGAGAGGGCATCTCAAAATGCAAAAAATTAGCAAATTTTACTATTCATATAGAGTATTACAAAATATGACGTACACAATGGATTCAAATGAAAACATAATAAAAATATTGGAGATATTCTCAAATTTCTATGTTTTAAATTTCAAGAGCGTATGTTTATTACTTTTTCTTTAATAATATTTTTATTTTCCCTTTCTTTAAGAGCTACAGATTATCATAACGTCGAAAACACACTGCAACGACGTCAACCTAACTATCAATTGCAAAATCGGTTAAAAAATCAGTTACATCAAATTGTAATTACATTTGAATACCTATAATTAATTAATTTTGTTTAATTTTATTAATTAAGCGAAAAAAGTTGCATTAAAACAGTAAATACGCTTCATTTTACTATGATACGCGAAATATTGCGCAATGGAAACTATAGTCGGCCCCCTTAAAAAAAAAATTAAATGTCCAGACGTGTACCTAACCATTCGCAAATAAAGGTATGGTTTGTGAAGCAATTGTCATCATCCCACGTTCCCGGACCGCCAAAATTTATTGATGCACAGTTTTGGGATCCACGCCAGTTATCAGGATTGCCTGGTGACCAATTATTGAGCGTGGGTTGACAAGTGGAAAATGATCTCCAAACTCCCTCGTTTCCAATGTCCGTTGCATCAATCCATATGGAGCCTGAAAACAACATTAAAAATTAAGTTTCTGGAATAGTTGATTTTTGAAAAAATATTAACTATAATTAAGAAAAACCAAACATAACCTTTAATATATAATTTAAACAAGGTTTACATTTCTTACTTCGTGTAAATTGTGTTGCGATCCATGCGTTTTCTTCATAATTTTCGATATTCACTAAAGTTCCGCCATATTGATTACAATACATCTGAAATATACAAGGCAAATAATTCCTAATCCTAATACTGTGAAATCACAAATTTTCGTGGGGGGTTAATTTTCGTTGTTTTCGAGGTATGACCAGACCCACGAATTCATGTCTACCACGAAATGTAAAATGTTACATACAAAGGTACTCATTAATTCCTGATCCACGAAATCAAATCCCCACGAACCAAGAGATTTTCCTCAAACCACGAAAATTTGAACCCACGAAAATATGTGATTTTACAGTACTTAAAATTTTGATTATTTGAAACAAATTATGAATTATTATTATTGCTAAACAGAAGTTTTTAATTGTAGAACACTAACCTGTCCCTGAAACCAATTCACGTTTTGGTCAAAGAAGGCATAACAATGGTTTTGATAGCTTTTCCATCCCTCTTTGCAGTCTGTAGTAAGTCATGGATGCACAGGAAAAAATAATAGATATATAAAGTGGATGAAAAAGCTACAAGTGTGGAAGGAAAATTTATGTCGAGACTCCATATCCGCAATTCTTTCATGCATTCTTGTTTATATCTCAAAATCTTGTATTATTTGTATTCATATATCCCATGCAGTTTGTCTTAAATAAAAACTTGAAACTTTCAATATCCGAGTGATGGTATATATATTATAATAAAACAAGGTACGGAAGCCCGTTGAGGCCAGTTCAGAGAAAGAAATAATTTCTTATTGCGTTTAATCGCAATAATCATTGCGTTTAAACGCAAAAAATTCTATAAAGCTTAACAACACACAATTCTCCTCACAAACGCAATCTTTTGCGATTAAACGCAATAATACTTTTGCGTTTAATCGCAATACCGGGTAATTGTTGCGTTTATTTGCAATAAATATTGCGTTTAATCGACCCAAGCTGATATGTAGTAACCTGTGAGGAGAATTGTGTTTTGTTAAGCTTTATAGAATCAGATTCGTCTGAACAAGCATTTTCTGAATGGTCAAATCATCGGTATTGGTTTAAAAGCCTGTACCTGTATAAAGGGCTTAAGGAAACAACTGATAAAATGCATATGTACATATTATGTATATATATATTCACAACCTTTCCTTTGATAACATACAGTAAACACGAGAACACGAGAATTTATGAGATGGAATCATATGAAATCAAAAATAAATCAAATGAAAACAGATTGGCTGATGTGTTCTACCAAACTGATTTGTCTATTAATATCACTGAAACATTCTTAATTAGCTGTGATACCTAAGGAATTGATAAATGGCTGCGTAAAAAGTGTTGGGCTCTAATAGCTTTAAGAAACTTGGTTGTTAGGATGCTATGTTGTTAAACTTAATAATCTCACAAACTGCAACATTTTCATAAAGACACAAAACCAAACGGCTCTTCTTTAAAGAATCGGACCGTAGTATTTATATTGTAATCTTTGCATTTAAATACAAATTGCGATTAAACGCAAAAAATCATTGCGATTAAACCCAATATTATTGCGATTAAACGCTTTGTTTATTTGTTTGTTTATTTATTCCTTAAGTCATATGACTTATCAGATAACATAATTACAAGATACAGGATGTAAAGCACATAAATGAAATATTTACATATACTTCTTTTAAGTTAATACTGCTTGTTGCATACAATATTTCCAACAAACATGGAAAAACTCAGTTTACAGATGTAAATCTCTAAGTGCCTCTGCTTTTTGGAGGAATTTCCCTATATTACAAAGTTCACTCACATTTTCAGTCGATAATAATTGTAATAGTTTATACATGCTAGGTCTATACCAATAATACTTTTTAATATACAATTTTCTGTACTCAAGATAAAGTGGACATTTTAAAATAAAATGATACTCATCTTCAACCTCCATCTGACAACAAAAACAAAATCTATTCTCCCTAGGAATATGAGTAAATCTTCCCTTCTCAATCATTAATAAATGTGCGCTTAATCTATATTTTGTAATCAATTGAATATACTTGGGTGGAATTGGTTTCATTAAATAGGATTGCATGCACAGTTTATTTGTTAAATATCTATACACAAAACACTTTGAAGACGAAGAAAAAAAAGCATCACATTCTTGTTGAAAACAGTCAGTTAATCTTTGTTTGAAAATTTTTAAAAATATATTTTTGTTTGTAATATTTTGACAATACCAAACATCTCCAAATCCTACTGAAAATAATAAGTATTTTACATTAAGTAACCAATTATATCTTGTACAAGAACTTGTCTCAATTCTTTCAAGCATATCTTGGTAAATACTTTTCAATATACAGTTTTCTGACTCCAATAATTTTAGCCAAAACTTTATAATACGAACTTTTCTTTGAATAAAAAGAGGTAGGCGACCAAGTTCATTATAAATCATCAATGACGATGTATTTTTTCTCACTTTCAACATAATTTTGAGATATTCTAAATGTATTTTCTCTATAGCATCACCCTTATAGAATCCCCATATTTCACTTGCATAATTCAAAATACTACTTACATAAGTATCAAACAAAGACAGACGAGTAGCATAATTAAAATGCACATTTTTCATAGACTTCAAAAGTTTAAACATACATTTCCTCCCCTGACTAGCCAATTTTAACTGAGCTTTATGAAAATTACCTGTGTATGTCAGAGTGAGACCAAGATAAGTAAACTGATTAACAGCTTCAACTTCCTCATCATTATAAAACCATTTAATATTTTGATTCAATCGACCAGACTTTCTAAATACTACTATTTTAGTTTTACTTACATTTACAGATAATTTCCAATCATTACAATATGAGTAAAGCACATCAATCATTTTTTGTAATCCCTCAGGAGAATCGGAAAACAATACCATGTCATCTGCATATAACATTAAAAACAATGACACTTCTTGGAGACTAATATCTTGACAATTAGACCTGATAAAAGCATTCTCAAAGTCATTTAAATATAAAGAAAAAAGTAGTGGAGACAATGCTTCTCCCTGAAGGACTCCTTGTTCTACTTTGAAAAAGTCACTAAAATTGTTTTTGTATTTCACACAACTTCTAACATTCTTATACAGAGACCATATACTGTTAAACATTTTGCCCTTGATCCCTAATGTTATGAGCTTTTGAAAAAGATAATTTCTATTTATGCTATCAAATGCCTTACGGAAGTCCACAAAACAACAGTAGAGTTTTTTCCCGTTCGAAAGATGTTTATCAATTATACTTTGCAGTGCAAAAATTGCATCTATGGTACCAACCCCAGGTCTGAATCCAAACTGTGCATCCGTTAAAATAAAGTTACTTTCGGACCATTTCATAAGTCTATTATTAAGTATAGTCGTAAATATTTTTAACATACAACTCATGAGGGTAATCCCCCTATAATTATCTGTTACATCTGGATCAGCCTTTTTAAGAATAGGTACTATTTCACCTTCACACCATGTGAGGGGAATATTACCTGTATCAAATATAACATTAAATATTCTTGTTAAAAGTGGACTTAATTCTTCACACATATATTTAAAATATTCATTTATCAAATTATCTTTTCCTGGCGATTTTCTGCTTTTTAGACAGTTTATAACATCTACAACTTCTTTAACAGTTATATTGATATCTAGTTCATCAAATACAGCATTCATATCATATTCTGTATTCCAAAAATCAGTATTTGTAACATCTTTGCAGACACCTAGATTTCTGAAATGTTCGAAAAAATCTTCTACACTAAGATTACAATTATTTTGTGGCTTACGATTTTTAAAAAAATTAAAAAACTCCCTAGGCGAAGTGCGCCTCAGGTATTCTAACTGGCTACCTTGACATCGCCTAAACTCACATCTTGCCCTATTCATACATTTTTTATAATCGTTTTTACATTCAATCAATAATTGTCTATTAAAATGACTTCTACATACATTGAATATGAAAAGTTTCTCTTTGTAAATTCTATACAGCTCTTTACATCTCTCATTAAACCAGGGTTTATTCGTAACTACTTCCTTATGTTTTTGTTTATTACAAATATTATGTTTACAATATGGCTCAAAAACCTCGTTCAGACAATGTGTAAAATTAGAGATAGATTCTGAGATATCGACACCATTCTCCATAGAGGATACTATACCATTTAAATCGTGTAAAACACTTTGTAAATTCTCGCTCATTTCAGATATATTATCTTGATTCCATCTTATCCTATTGCAATTCTGAGAAATTTGGTCTAGTGGTTCTTCAATACATTTTTTAAAAGTAAGGAATATTGGTGCGTGATCAGACCATTCATTAAAATAAAGAACTTTAAAATCGACTAAATGACCAAACAATTCATAATCAGCTACTGCATAGTCTATTACACTACATCCACGGTGATTAAAAAAAGTCAGTTTACCGTAAATATCTCCTGGCTTTCGACCATTACATATTCTCAAACCAAAAGATTTACACATTTCAATCATACGTTTACCAAAATTATTAGTATTACTATCTTCTGTTAAACGCACTGGCATTTGGCGAGTGATCGCAATGTTTTGCGTTTAAACGCAATAATTATTGCGATTAAACGCAATAAATATTGCGATTATACGCAATAAAAAATATTTCTCGTTCTGAACTGGCCTCAACGGGCTTCCGTAAAAAGGTCTTTTATGATAAAATATAAACACTGTAAAACCTTAGATTAAATAATTTTTGCGGAGAGATTAGAATAAGATGATTGATTGATTTTATATTGTTTAACATCCCTCTCGAGAATTTTTCACTCATATGGAGACCCCCACCACTTGCCGGTGGAGAGCTGCAAATGTTGTCCTATACTCGGCACTCAGGGCCATTGACCAGGGAGGGATCTTTTTCGTGCCAGCACCCTGCGACACGGGACCTCGGTTTATACGGTCTCATCCGAAGGACCGGTCTCCACGTCCCACAGTGGGAATTGAACCGATCAGAATAAGATAAGAGGGACCAAGCATTAAAATTAACATTACCTGCAGACAACTCTTTTCTCATCAAGTGAGTGTCTTTGGCATCAGCAGCAATTGCCAAAATCCAGAGCAGCAAAACCAAAGGAACCGAGAAATTCATCGCTTTAAATTGATTCCAACTAGATATTACTTACTTCTTTGTAATATAGACCCATACGCGCAAACCAGTTTAGAAAGCAAGCATATATACCATTTTACTCAGCCGTTTATGCATTTCATTGGTCAAAAAATGGTTCTATAGTTATCTAATTAAACGCTATTTGGAGAGACATTATGGATACTAAATATATAAAAATAAATAAAGGAGCGCAAGGATGACACTTGGGAAAGTGGGAAATGGAAATTATATATTGTTTGCAGAAAGTATTTAGAAATTTTTTGTCAGCTGTTTTATTACTATATTTTAAAGATGAATATTTATAATTTGAAATTAGTTTTAAGGCAAATGACACTACTTACTACTTTCTTATTTTTAATGCCTTTTTTATAAATAATTTACCGTTTTCTTTGAAGGCTAAAAGTTCACAATAAGTGCTTTTGGAAAAATGATAGCCTACTGTATATGTTTATGTAGTAGACATATTAGCACGATTTACTTATGATCAAAGCCTTACGAAGTAATGATTTTAAATATCATTGCAAGATTTTTAAAATATCTTCCCGACAAAAATACACCTAGTCGATGGACTGATAAAAGTCAGACCAAGATAAATATCCTCCATTTTTAGTGCCCGGTCCGGCTTTCAGTACTTTCTTTACTTTGCATGCTTTAAGTCATCTTTCTTTAATAAAGAATACAGAGTTTAAAATAATGAATGGGTGGGGAAAAAACCTGACTGAAGAAGAAGGAGGAGAAGACATTGAACTATCAGTGTCCTTATTGAAGAATAATTATGATTTATCAAAAACTGCAATGGAAACTCATTGCATTTTTGTTGTTTTTTAAACAGTAGTTTGAAGGTATTTGCATAGATGGAAATAGTGAGGATTCAGAACGTTTTGTTTCAAAATGAAATTATTAACGGTAGCATTTAAAGCTCAATGCTAATCATGCATTTTTTTAGATAATAAAATACATAATTATGTCTATTTAACTAAGTTATTTTTTTATACGTAATTTGACTTAAATTTGATGCATATTACGATTATGGAGTGGTTTTTTAATTGCTTATTGGTACATTGTAAATAGCAATTGCATACTGCTAGTGAATAATTGCTTATTGCAAATGTCTCATTTCCTCTGCTCTTTGTTCAGATGATGTTGTTAATATATGGATATTACGAAAAAACAAGTATAATATTAAAAGATTGTAATCTTCTATTACGACTGAAGTTGCAAACGTATGCATGCTTTATTTTGTTTATTAAACCCCCACTAGAAAAGCTGGAGGGTATATAGTAATTGAGATGTCCGTCTGTTAGTCCGTTTAGCTGTCCTTCTAGCTATTCGTCCGTCCGTCTGTACGCTTTTCTCTTATCCACAACTCCTCTTGCACCATCGAATGAAATTCAATAAGACTTTTACAGAATTTTTGTTACATAGTGCTATTGTGCATCTCATACTTTACTTTTTGATCAGTAAAATTACATATTTCGGGTTTCCCATTGCAAAACATGGACACTGCCAATCTTTCTATAATATTGAAGGGTACCCATCTTTTATCCGCAACTTTTCATAACCACTGAATTAAGCTTAATGATATTTTCACAGATTTTTCAAAACATAATGTTAATATATGTAATTGTGCACCTCGTATTTTGCTTTTTAGTCTGTCACTTACTAGTACTTCGGGTCTCTCATATGAACTTCACCATTAATATCATATGGGAGGCGGGGTATCATTTGTTGAGCTCAGTGTTAACACTATCTCTATTACTGTAGCTCACTTAATTTTTGCGACACCTTATTTTCGCGAGATTGTCATTTACTCTTTGTAAGCGAGACATAATTTTCAAGAATAGGTGTAATTCCTCTAATAATCGTAAGGAATACTTTTAAACGCGAGAATTTAATTTTCGCGAACGCATTGTCTCGCGTATTTACGCGAAAATAAAGTTCTCGCGAATAAAAAGTGATTTACAGTATTATTACATATATTTTTCTGTTTGTTTGTCCTTTCCAGGATGTTTTACTCATATTGAGATGCCACCACTTGCCGGTGGAAGGATACAAATTTAGGTAAGAAATCGACACTTAGGGCCTTTGTATGAATAGTACCAGGACTCATTGCGATACATAACCTCAGGGAATACGTTCTCATCAAAAGACCCAGTCTGTCCCGCAGAGGGATTCAAACTATCAAACTTCGTACGATTCAATCCCTTACACCGCGACTCTAGAGCAAACGATCTAACAACTGCACAATGCGGCGTGCATTAACTGAAAGATTGTAACTAAACCAGGGAAAAATGTTCTGTAACACCAGTAATATTTTACAAATATAGCCATAATATACTAGATCCATGCAGGACACAGTTAAATTTTAAAAATACTTTTAAAAATCGGTTTGAAAACGGTCATGTTAAAATGCCTTCTACTCTCTTGAGTGATGTGCCTTATTTTCCATTTTTTTTTGTAATTACCTTCAAAGTCATATTCCTTTTCAAGTAAAACACGCTTAATAGTATAATAAACGCACTTAGAACGAATTTACGCTTATTATCTCGTCACTTGAAAAGTAGGAGGGTATGTAGTGATCGGGATGTCCGTCCGTCTGTTACATTTTGGGGTACCCATCTCTTATTCGCAACTCCTCGTATACCACTGAATGAAATTTATTGAAACATTAATATAATCTGTTACACAGCGCCATTGTGACCTCTTATTTTACTTTTTGATCCGACACATATTTTAGGCTTCTCGTTGTCCTATTTTCACAAAATATGGACGCTGTAATTTTTTATAATATTTAAGGAATGAATTAAATAGCTACCCAAATTATACTGTATAACCTGGGTTGGGGTAGTTTACGCTTTATAGACCGCGAAGCGGATTATAAAAAAGCGTAAACTGTTCCTACCCAGGTTATAGCAGTATAATTTGGGTTCCTATTTAATTCATTCCTTATAATTTGATTTTCAATCATTAAGAACATATAACAAGGAAATTTCTCTCTTTAAAACGCCTTCAAATTGTTCATTTTTTAAACGTAACGTCAAGAGGATTGATACGATTTTGACGTAAGTCATTGTGACGTAAGCAAACCAGATTATACAATTTAGATTAATTTCTTATCCAATCAAATGACGCATTACAACCAAAATTAAATTATTAGAATGTTATCATCAATAACATATAATGATACTTTCACAATTGTTTTTATTACATAATGCCATATCAATAATTATCAATCTCCTGCTTTGATCTGACACTTTTTTCAGGTCTTCTAGAGCATGTAGAGCAAAACATGGACTTCGCCATTATAATCACATGGGAGGCAGAAGGTCTGATTTAGCAGGTTTAGTGCTCACAAGCACATAAATGTACTTGAACAATACAAATTAGGAACAGAGCAAACATGAACCTCTAAACATCAGAGGTGGGATCAGGTGCCACGGAGGAGTTATCAATCCCTGCCGACCGGCCACAATGCCACGTGATCTTTGTCACGGTTGGGCAAACGGAGAAACCCAAGACATTCAGGGTCTAAATGATGGTCTAATAATTGGTATATATATCAAAGTAACTCATGATGACTAAAAATACTCATTAAGGTATTAATGTTGCATTATTTCATTTATTTATTAAAGGTTTTATCCTTCGTGCAATGGTAATACATTTTATAGTGTTTACTACATACATGCACGTATTGTTAAATTAATGTTGTATATTGATGAAATAACAACCGTTACAACGCGGTTAAAACAAATTTATTTTGAATAAAAACACTTCAACAATACAATTCTCCAGAATTTTTCCCTTTATAATACATATACCGTATACAAAAGACAAAAAACGAGATAAAAGATTATTTATTCAAAAATGTTTGGCTTCAATTTTCACTGCAGTCAGCATTCAGTTCTATTCAGCATTCGGTTCCTTCAAACAAAATAAAAATATTAAATATGATAGCTACATAATTATAGCTTTAAATCTGATATATTTTTGTCGCATGATCACTCAACGAAATATTAATATGTATTCTCTGTTTTCTCAGCTAAAATTACAAAAATTGACATATTCATTTGAGATCAGTTGCCTTGAGGGAGTAAGCATCCCGTGTAGACCTGCCTCCCTCGCCCTAGGCCTTTTGTCGTAATCGGACAGGAAAATCCAGAGTTATCGGTAGACAAATCAAGATGAAAAACATAAGCCGAAAAATTTGAAGTACAAAGTTAGTCAAAATTTGACCCAGCGAAAGGTTTTATTTGCTAACAATGTCAATGTCAGCGCGTTTTACAATATGCCAAGCCTTTTCCCCGCCACATCTCAGACCAAAACGAGAAAGAAAAGAAATGTAGTGGCGGATCTAGAGGGAGTTGGGGGTGGGTGGGGCGGTGTTAACATATTCTGAGAGCAAGCGAGGAGCCCAACATATTTGTTGCGTTTTTATTAGAGTAAAACTATCTCTAGGAATAGATAACTTTAAACTTTAGTTTTAATCTTTAAAATTAATATAAAAACTAATTAAACATCAAACTTCCACCAGAGTTCGTTTGTACCAAACTGAGTGCAGAAACGCAGAGGACTATGAATAGTTGCTTATACATGTAGTAATGTAATATATACTGTATATAATGAATTGAAGAAATCCTGCAATGTCGTATGCAAATGCGCATGTTTCATGTCACAGGGATCGATATATTAATTAACAAATAAATATAAGGTATTTTAATAACAGATCAAGCATTTCAACTTCTAATTACTTCATGAAAGGACTAATTAATTGGTTTGTGGTCGTTTTTTAACGCTCGCATCAATATGTTTCTTGTTATATTAATTTTATGAAAATGGTTATACCTCACTGTTTGCAAATGAAAGTCCTATTTACGGAACAGGTATCATCATCCCATAGTCCCGAGCCTGCCCAGTTGATTGTGGCACAATGCTGGCCTCCATCGTTATTGGGATTTTCTTTTGACCAATTGGTGTACGTTGCTTTACAGTTAGAGAGCGATTTCCATTGGCCTTCTTTTGCAATATCTGTTGCATCAATCCAAATGGATGCTGAAAAAATAGGCATGAAACCCTCTACACAGGAAGAAGATGATTATGGAATTTTCCAACTTTTCAAAGAACGACAAAATTATATAACATTGAACAATTACCGGGTACTAAGCATAAGATCATATAAACAGAAGTAAATTCACGCTTACATGCTTGAACAGTAATGGATTGGCACAAATAAAGCCATACACATTCAAACAGAAAAGATAAATTAACAAGAGGCCCAGGGGCCACAGCGCCCACCTGAGCACATCGGCTAGGAAAAAGCACATATCAGATCAGAACTGAATGTTTAGTGAGGTTAGGGGGTGAATTTTAACCCCCCAGGCGATCATCACGCCTGCTAATCGATCACTTGCACAACCAGCAGTTGTGTATAACAATCAAAAGAGATCGATTTCCGGTTGTGCAGTTGATGCGAATAATTCCAGTGCACAGGTAGTAAATGGACTCGATTCAGGCAATAATTGATATTTTTATTAAAATATAAGAATGTGATTCCATGAGCAATTTATTTTTCTTTAATTTTACACTCTCATAAAATGCAGTGATTGTCGATTA
>PRKT01001552.1:35492-70170 GCA_003671525.1 Saccostrea glomerata
GGGGGGGGGGGGGGGGTCTTGATTTGAACAAATTTGAATCTACACTACCTGAAGATAGTTTCACATGAGTATATCTTTCCTGTTTCAATGGTTCTTGAGAAGAAGATTTTTAAAGATTTTTTCTATATATTCCTATGTAAAACTTTGATTGGCCATTTTGGCCCCATCCTACCCCCAGGGGTCATGATTTGAACAAATTTGAATCTACACTACCTGAGGAAAATTTCACATGAGTTACATTTTTCCTGTCTCAATGGTTCTTGAGAAGAAGATTTTTAAAGATGTTTCCTATATATTCCTTTGTAAAATTAACTTTGATTGGCCTTTTGGCCCCACCCTAGCCCCGGGAGTCATGTTTTGAACAAACTTGAATCTACTCTTCCTGAGGATGATTCCAATGAATTTCATCTTTCCTGGCCCAGTGGTTCTTGAGGAGATTTTTAAAGATTTTTCCTATATACTCCTATGCAAAACTTTGATCGGCCATTGTGGCCCCACCCTACCCCTGGTGATCATGCTTTGAACAAACTAAAATCTATACTACTTGAAGATGATTCCACATCAGTTTCATCTTTCCTGGCCCAGTGGTTCTTGAGAAGAAGATTTTTAAAGATTTTTCCTATAAACCCCTATGTAAAACTTTGATCAGCCATTTTGGCCCCACCCTACCGCTGGGGGTCATGGTTTGAATAAACTTGAATCTACACTACCTGAGGATGATTCCACATGAGTTTCATATTTCCTGGACCAGTGGTTCTTGAGTAGAAGATTTTTTGAAATCTTTCTCTAATTCATAATTATCTCCCCTTGGAAAAAGGCGTGGCCCTTCATTTGAACAAACTTGAATCCCCTTTACCCAAGAATACTTTGTAGCAAGTTTGGTTAAAATTGGCCCAGTGGTTCTTGAGAAGAAGATGAAAATGTGAAAAGTCTACGACAACAACGACGACAACGACGGACGACGGACAAATTTTGATCAGAAAAGCTCACTTGAGCCTTCGGCTCAGGTGAGCTAAAAACCAGTACTGTTAAGTTTATTCAAATATAAACATGAGAAGACATTTAAAATCACCTTTTTTCGAAAACATTGCATAGGTTACTCTGAAATCAACATTAATATACCAGTCTTATATTGAGAGGCTATCCACTTATTTTCCACTTCGTCGCCAATGTGCACTAACGTAGCTCCGTGTTTTCTGCAGAACATCTGAAAAAATCATGATTTAAAAAGCATTTTGATGGACTGAATTAATTGAATTTCAATAGAATATACCCGCTTAAACATTAATTAGATTCTGAAATGATTGCCACACAATACACTCAAAAAAATATTAAGAAAATACATGTTTATAAGCAGCTTTATGTATCAATCTATTGGTAAGATCATTCGAAAATTAAAAAGTACTGAAATGGAAATTCTAGAACATTTTAAACAACTCTTAAAAAATGTATTTTCTTACATGTGCTTCAAACCAATTTCGTTTCTCTGGGAAGAACGCATAACAGTGATTTCTGAACTTCCTCCATCCATTTTTACATCCAACAACACTGCTGGTCAACAAAGAAAAAGCAATCCAATTCAAGCACACAAAAAGGGCGATACCTCTGATCATCGTGTTTTGTACTTTGAATTCTTACACCATTTGATTTGATCATACCTATTTCTTGTATAAGTAGATATTTGTGTTTAAGTGGGTGTAACATTCTTTTTATTTTCGCGTGAGATTATATGAAACTGATATTTTACCTCATGTAATATTGCTATTATTGATTTAAAAATTTAGTATATATACAAATGTGTATTCAATTTTCCTTATTTGATTTATATATATAAAAAAGACAAAAGGGTACATTTAGAAAAAAAATCAGCAATATTTTAAAAGATAAGAAAAGATTTCTTGATCAGTTAAACATTTTTTCTAAGTTTGAGACAAACATTAAATATCTCTAGATAACTTCAAAAAGTCAATCGTACAAAAAAGTTTCCTGAGATAGAGCGCATTTCCACAAAGATAAATTTTAATGGATAAGTTATGAGAAATTCTTAATAATTCTAAATTCTGCGACTTTGGAAGACCTCGATTTTTACAAAAATATGAAGTTACATCAATAAAAATTATATCTATCTGGATTGGTTTTTTCATAAAAAAAATTTTGATGTACAAAAAATGTATATGGAACCATTTATTTTTAAAAAACGAACTTTTTGGACAACCCTCGTACAAATATATAGAATTATATACTTACATGTACAAAATAAACTATATCATTTTAAAGTTCTGTGTATAATGATGTATGAACAAAGTGTATGTTAAAATGTGTGACAAGATGGAAAATTATATTGTACCGTAAAGGTGAGTTGATTCGTTTCCTTGCTTTTGTCGCTTTTATTTAAAACAAAAATTAGGGTTTTAAGACTATGAATCTGGTGTTTCTAATATAAAAGTGTAAATTGCAATAAAAATTATCATTATCAACGTTTTAAAATAATTGAAAACCCGAGTCAAGTCATTTAATAATCGCTTTTTCTTTAGGATTGAAGTGCACATGATTAATTTAATGCATTATTAAATGCAACTGGAAAAGGGAAGGTTTCATGTGAATTTATCTCTCTATTAACATGAATAATGGCCCTCGAAAAATTAAATTGCAAAATTATTTTACTGCGTTTTCTAAACATTTTTGCCAACCTGGACCATCACAGTCTTTCAAAATATCTTTTATGTTTCCTCATGCTGCACAGTCTCACCGCAGCTATGTTTTTGCTGAGATATAATCAAATAAAATCAAAATCATTGTTAAGATGAAATATGTCATTTATTAAAATGACGAAATAAGGAAAAATATATACATCACATGATAGGGGATCAGATCAAAAGGTAATCGCACAAATACATATTACCGTAGTATACTGATCCCCTAAATTTTCAGATAAACAATATTTGCAAAAAATATAAAAACAGTAGGTATACAGCAAAAAGATGGCACTACAAAAATAAATATGTTCAAAATATCTTTTCCTCAAACTCCTCGTATACAACGAGCTCTTTTTATGCAGAAGCCAATTATGAAAGGTCGTGTTCTGTACTTTTGTATTCTGTAGGGAAAGCCAATAATCTCACAAGGACAAAAAACTCATACACGCAGAAAAAATCTAGTAACGTTTATTCAATACACTCTTAATACAATAAAATTTTCTTTTTTATTTTTTCCCACTTACAGGATGCAAAGAGGGATGGAACAAATATCAAAACTATTTTCAAGTCAGAATGACAAATGACTCTTTAAGATCACATATATATTGCAAATAATACTAATACTAGTACACTGCACTTCACTGCAGATGAATAGACTGGTTTGCTATGTTATTTGTACATTACAAGATATCTTTATGTGAAAGTCCCTCCCATTTTATCAAATCAGTAAATCCCTTTGAAACTAAATTTAAGCAACGAATAACAATCTGCAATCAGTTAAACTTTCAATAAATTCATTCTTTTCCTGATCTAAATTTGTTTCTATGATTCGTCTATCAAATGTAGACAAACAGTCTTTATCATTTAAATTTAAATAATGTTTCTTTTCAAATAGAATAACTTTAAATCAACAGACAATCAACGAGATTCTTCTCATCTATATATCGCAGTTCTTTAGACAATGAAATGAGTGAAACTCAATATTTTGATATGTAGACGACGTATATTAATCAATTAACAATAGGTATTTCAGTTCTTATGTCGACTCTTTACCCAGGTATATCTCAGTGAGCTTGAAATAAAAGATAGCATAAAGTTTGACAGAACTTGTTCATATCTGGATATCTTAATGGAAACCTAACAACTAAACAAACGTTATGATAAATGCAATGACTTCAACTTTACCATCATCAAATTCCCCTACTAATGAAATAATATACCCTTAGTATATAAAATCATTTTAAAAAATTAGACTGGATAGAGAGAGAGAGAGAGAGAGAGATTTCTGACGATTAGTGGTTCGTTCGAATTGATTTTAATACAATAGTGGTGGAAGCATTCAATGGTCACACTTAATTTATATTTATGTCAATTTATAATTATACCTTCTGCTTATCTATACCTTCTCTGTTCAGAAATAATGAATAGCATACAAGCCTGACATGGAAAGCAATTGACGTTTTGATAAAAGCAGACAAATGACTTTTTATGACAACGTGTATATTGCAAATAATACTAATACTTATACACTGTTTTTATCAGAACATCAATTGGTTTCCATGCCAGACTTGTGTTCAAGACATTGAAAATTATTGTTAGACTAAGTGACAAAAAATGTATCGTACTTTCTTCAAATGATTAAAAAGTACATGTGTATTTAAGGACGTTCGATCCTGAGATTTTGAGTGGATTTTAGTCATGTCGTTTATTTATGAAATTCTGCATCAGTTTTAAGTTCTAACATTAAATATGAATTCTACAATGCAAATTTAACTATATTAAATGAAAAATCCGCCATTAAATTCCATTCAAGTAGAATTCAGCTACGGACTATATTTTGTGGAAGGTTTTTTTTAGACGAAAATGATCAGTTTTCCATTTTGAACTATTACAGTTCTGTTAATTTTTTTATTCCTATTTTTCCATGCTGGTTGCGCACAAAGCTGTTTTTTGCAGTGAAATGTGTTATGCTGTTTCTGAAATATCTATTAAATTATTTCTTATGAATTCTATCAACAAAGTGTGACAAATATAGTAAATATGTTCCGAAAATCCGGGAAAAAATTGAGCAAATTTTAACGTAAAATTGACACTTTTTTTAGTAATATCTGAAAATTTACATCATATACGCCCACTTTTGATGTTTTTTTTTCTAAATATTTAAGTTAACTTTGACCTATCTGCTTAGATTCAAAAAAAGTTTAAGACTTTAAAATATTTTTTTTTTTTTTGCTTATTAAATTTTCAATGCCAGAAAAATCACATTTTATTAGTGCAGAAAGGTAAAATAATTGATTATGCGTAGAAATTTGAAAATTTTTCTTAGTCACAATTTCAAAGTGTCTTCTTTTAAACAGACATAGAGTTCATTTTGTTTCATGCTTTAATTGGATAAAAATATTTGATGTAATTTTTAATTAAGACAAAAATTTCAGTGCAAAAAGGTCATATTAAATGTACTTTAGCGCCAAAAGAAGCATATTGACCCCCATTTTTTGATTTGAATTTTCATTAAGCTATGTATGTAAAAACTAAAAATATACTTGGCAAAAAAAGTTTAAGACTTTAAATATCAGGATCGAACGTCGTTAACTAATTTTGAGACACCAACACTTGCCGGCGAAGGGATGCAAGTTAATTTAGATCTGTACTCGACACTTATGTTAGCAGTAAGGGATCTTTTTTTGTGTCAGCTAGCACCTACTGCAACGTGACCTCGGTTTATACTGCCTCATCCAGGTCTCCGTGTCCCACAGTTGGTTATGATTTCCATCTTACTGGAGTTATGTTTTTGTTAGAATATGAATAGAATAAATTATACAAATTCAGCTGAAACTCAAATTTATAAATAAAGAGACCTCATTTATTTCTGTTGCTACAAGGCACATAATAATGTCACTGGAGAAACAAAATAAAAAAAGACGCAACACTGAGAGAAAAAAACTAGTTGAAGTACTAAGAAGACTAGTAAATTTACTGTCCATACAATCACTATCTTAAAAGTAGTTTTACTAGGTATTGGGTAGATTTACTAGATAAGATTAGTAAATCTAGAATTGATAAGTAACTTTCACTAGGTATTTAAGTATCTATACAACCCCCGCTCCACTTCTAACTATCTTAGCCAGTAAACAGAAAGATTATTAATCACGACAAACGCTTTACGAGGCACACTAGTTATGTTCCCCAAACGAAGTTTGGGAACATATTGTTTTTACTCTGTTTCTTCTTATTAAGGTCTTCCGTCTTTACGGAAGACCTTATAGTGATTGTATTGTTTCTTATTATTAAGGTCTTCCGACTTCCTTCGGAAGACCTTATTGTTTTCCGTCGGTTTCCTATTATTTATTATTATTATTATTATTTCATAGTTATGGAGATATCTCAGCTGTGACTGTACGGATTTCAAAGATTTTTACAGGAAAAATGCATCATGTCAATATCTCCAGACGTGTTTTTCATTTTTTCAAAATTTGCTTCCATTCGCGATTTTTGGGGAAATTTGTATTTTTTAAATGCATTTTTGTACACTTCTTTTCTCAAAAACGGCTAAAGAAATGACATTGAAACTCATGGACATAAAAGAGCATCACATGTAGATGTGCCGAACGTCCTTAATTTTTTGTCGTTCCTACTTCCGGTCGCAAACGGAAATGAATTCAAAAAGTCTCATTTTTCAACTTTTTTGTTTTTCGATATTTTTCTTTCGGATTTACAGGGTTTATAGAGCGTCTTCAAAGATATCTATATATGTTTTCATTTTTTTCATGTATGCGTTTATTGCATAGATATGACCGAACCAAACTTTGTCCTACTGTCGGGGGTTCGAATCCCGCTCGGGGCGTTCCCCAAATTTTTTCTTTGTTTTTGTCTTTTTTCAGTTGCAAATTACTTTTCACTCTTTTATAACATGTGTGGAAGATTTTGCCGATTTTTAAAAGCTATTTTTTGAGATATTTTATGAAATAATTGGAACAATCACGATCTGTGTTTAGAAACTACTGTAAATGAACGTAAACGAAAAAAATACATTATGAAATCTATTTCATGGGATGACACAGGATAGATCGCATTAGAGAAGTCGGTCGGAAGACCTGCTTGTTGCCCCAGCAACAAGAACGCATCTAGTTAAGGTCTTCCGTCTTCAGCGGAAGACCTTCTTGTTATTCTTAGGTTTCTTTTCCACTATTTTTAAGGTCTTCCGTCTTCAGCGGAAGACCTCTTTAATTGACCTGTATAAACATTTAATTTTCTCAATGCAAGTTATTAAACATAATGGAATCTTATTTCTTGATCCTCGTAGGGCGATCGAGGCATTTTTTTTCGGTGAAACATACCACCTTTTTCATGAAAGTGTAAGTAATCGGAATAGTCAACTTTCGTGATTGAAAATTGAAAAAATTAACCATTCATAGCTGTTTCACTGCTTTAGTGTTATTTGCCTATATACGATTGATTGATTGATTGTATACTGTTTAACGCCCCTCTCCAGAATATTTCACTGATATGGAGACGGGCCAGACGGCACCATTGCCGGTGAAGGGCTGCAAATTTGGGCCTATGCTCGGCACTCAGGGCCATTTAGCAGGGAGGGATCTTTATCATGCCACACCTGCTGTGACACGGGGCCTCGGTCTATACCGTCTCATCCGAAGGACCATGAACATTCCAAGAGAAATTCGCTAAGATTTACTCGTTGCGTTTGGCGCGAAATTATGAACTTTGACCCTTCTTTCATAATTCCAAGACAGATTAACTGTTGCAGAATTAAATGTACGTACATACAAGTGAAGTAGGAGTAGTTGTTCAAATAGCGTAATCGATAAGCGTATTGGATTTTCACGCTAGTGACCCGTTTCAATTACCAGTGTGTCCAAATTATGTTTAATCCATTTTCAGCTCGATTTTATGGGTTATTTTTTGGAATCGGACGGAAGACCTACTCGTTGCTCGCAACGAGATCGTTTCTAGTTATTTTTCTTATTTTTTTTTCCAAAATTTTGTGCACGCGATTTCTCAGCAACTATTCAATGGATTTCAATGAAATTTTCAGAAATTATGCGCATCAATATGAACTTGATACATCTGGGAGGAAATCTGATAATTCGCTTTTGGTGCTAAGTTATGGCCAGTTTCCTGATTTTAAAATGCGATTTTGTCGCGCACTTTTATCGAAAATGGCTGAGAATATGAACTGGAGACTTATCTAAGAGCATAGGGCATGGTTATTAGATGTGCGTAAACCCAATTTCCTGCGTCGTCGGTGCTTCCGGTCGGTACCGGAAGCGAAATTAAAAAGTGCATTTTTTCATTTTTTTTGTTTTCAAATGTTTTTCTACGATTTTGATTATTTTAAAAGTGACTCTTATGCGAATGAGAAATATGTAATTTGTTTAAGAATTAAAAAGGGCAATCTCGAGATATTTGCATTTAAATATTTGAAGCGTTGTTTTCAATGGCTGAATGCGTAGCGCGTTGGATTGTCACGCGGGCGACCCGGGTTCGCTCCCCCGAATATCCGAATTTTTTTGTTTATCACTTTTTCATCTCGATTTTTGGTGTTTTTAATTCAGAATCGGACGGAAGACCTCTCGTTGCTCGCAACGAGATCTCATCTAGTTATTATTATTTTTCTCCTTCCTGGGTACTTTTTTGTCCGGGAGTGATCTTGTAAACTACACATCCGACTTAGGTAAAACCTTTTTAGGGTCAGTAGGCATGTTACGTAGATTTGTGGAACGAAGGTCATTTTGCGCGCACGTGCTTGCAAGAGCGTGCACGTGCAACACGTGAAATGACCGATTTAATTGATATAGGCATAACGTTAACTTTTCACATTTTTGATGAAATGCTTTGAAACTCAAAATATAAGGATATATTAGTAGCATAGACAATATGACATGGTCAAAATAGCAAGATCTCACGCGCATGCACGTGTGCTTCGCTCTGATTGGCTGACACTAAAGTCTCATTATCTTTCTTGTTTTTTTGACGAAATCCTTTGAAATTTTTATCATAGCCATACATTAGGTTATCCTACAACATGATATATAGCAATTATCATGAAAACACGTGCATGCACGTGCGCTGCAATCTGATTGGCTTAAAATTTAAATAGCTATAGCTGCCTTGATTTTCAACCAAACAGGATGGGGTTTGGGAAATAGATAGACATAATGGACCTCTACAAGAAGTCACCATGCACATGCATACACGTGCGTGTACGTGTGCTGCAATCTGATTGGCTGAAACTTTAAACAGCTATAACTCCCTTTCAACCAAACGGGGTGGGTTAAGAACATAGATAGATATAATGGACTTCTACAAGGAGGTATGGTCACCATGCTCATGTATGCACGTGCGTGCACGTGAAATAAGTAAAATCAAAAATACACTTGAATGAGCGTATTTTTTAAATACTTTTGGATTAAATACTTTAATAATTAGTATATTTAAATATATAGATTGCGTAGACAATATGATATGGTCATTACGCACATGCATTCACAAGCGCACGCGTGCAATGCTAAAATTTGAATAAACTTGGTACACTTCTGGGTAAACGTTGTTAAGGTCTCAAATGCATAGAGTTTGTCTATTTAATGAAGCTTACAGGGGATATGGCACCAAAATGAAGTTGGGGAGCGTTTGGGGAACATCTGTAACGGTCCCCGTTACAATTAGCACTAGTTAAAATCACTATGTATTTCTTTCAGTGAATATATATAGAATGAAATGCTATTTATTCAGACGTGCACATGTACGTTTAGGTTCACTCTTCAATCGCATTCAGCATTCAGTTTCTGAAAAAAAAATTAACATAAATAATTAATTATTAATCACACACAATGTATATTTAATAATGTATACGATATTTCATATATATATATGATACGATGGATAACCACATAAAAGTTCGAAAGCTTAATTCCCGTAGGGTTCTTTGCATGGAGGGGGTCATTTGTGTAGGAGGAAAAGTACTCGGGGAAAATTCCACGTGTCCAAGAGGGCTACCAACATATCCTCTCACATACGACCTCTGCCAATCACAGTGTGCTACCACTACACTCCTGTACACTCTTATCACGATTAAGCGCGTCTGTTGATTCTCGATGTATATTTTACGTTATACCGGTATAAAGTATCGCTATCTTCAAGAGATTATCAGTAAAATCAGAAGTATGTTTCGGGTTAAGATCGAACTTTTCTGAGCGAAAAATTGCAAAGTTAAAAAATAAGAGAGGGAAGAAATAAGTTCTTAGCAGTTTTACCGTATGAGTGGAAATTTTAGCGAGACGCAAATTTAGCGATTTATCCTTAAAATATGGTAATTTATTTTTAGCGTGAAGTAATTTTAGAGATTTTATAATGCTCACTAATAAAGCTATTATAAATAAAAAACAGTTTATTTATATCGATATTTAATTTTATCGATCTCAGAACCCTCGCTAATAATACCAAAATTAAATCCTCGCTAAAAATTCTGCTTATACGGTATGATATAAAGAAAATGACCGCTAGAATACATCTTTAATGGTATTGACAAATAGCCGTAAACTATACCATATAAACCGGAATTTATATGAATGTTTTGTTGCTTCAGATTGATTTTAAAGAAGTTGTTAAATAAATGAGATAGATCACGTGCTTGAGGTTACTAGTGAAATAATGATAGCTATTGAATATACTTTAAAAACATTTTCATAAATACTTTTTTGATTCACATATGAAAGGGAATCCTCTAAAACAGTTATCATCATCCCACAGTCCAGGGCCTCCCCAGTTAAGCTTTGCACAGTGTTGAATACGTCTCCAGTTATCAGGGTTTCCTCTTGACCAGTTAGTATACGCTGCTTTACAACGACCTCCAATGTCCTTCTCTAGCAATATCAGTTGCATCAATCCAAAGATGACCTAAAAATTTTTATTTTACACTAGACTTCACGATCATTACTCCATCGATAATTACAAGTTTATACCATTCAAGTTTCTTCCTAGCATGCACTCTCTCTCTCTTGTGACTGGTAAAAAATGCATAATTGGAAAATTTTCAATAATTTAGTCGGTTGAAAATGCAATTCAAGGCAAACAAGACAATTTTCGTTTACTAGTATTTAATTCTTTTGTACAACTGTACAATTTCTCTTGCTGTTTAATCTTTTAAAAAATTGACAATTTGAAAATAAACAAAAAGCAGTCACATGTAAACAGTTGTTGTTACAGAATGGTCTACCTGATTTACAGAAAGTAAAATTTGTGAAAAAAATAAGTAAATTAATAAATAAATAAATAAATAAAAAAATACATTTCTGCTTTACCCCTCTATACCCCTCTAAGTGTCCAAAAACTAATATTTTTATTTCCTTGCGGTGCGTTCAAGAGCATGTCACAACACAAACAGACAAGCTTGAATTGTTCCATGTCATCCAGCGAAGTGTATGAACATACAATAATATTTGAATTTACTAAATAAATATAAGACTAAAAAACGCGTATATGCTGTACCTCTGTATTGTTTTGTAAGCCATCTGTTTTCCCAATAGTTGTTGATATGAACTAAATAGCCGCCACGTTGTCGACAAAACATCTAAAACAGAAAATTAATACCGGTATATATATAACTCATTTAGATTCTGGTTTCCCAATGATGTAAAATATTATAATGCTTTTGACACAAACCTGAGCCTCAAACCAGTTAAGTCTTTGGCTGAAATACATATAGCAATGGTTTCGATATGTTCTCCATCCAAATTTACAACCTACAATAAAAATAAAGTTCATGCTTGGAAAAAGATATACACTCAAAAATTGTTTTAAAAATATATTGAAATATTCTTAATACGTATGTATATCACATTGTTGTTACAGAAGCTGTTTTATAAAATTCTCGCTAACATGTAAACGTTTCCAAAAGAAAATGTTAAAAAAATAATAATAAGGGGGAATTCGGCTTAAACATGCACTTATTGTATTTAAGAAGTCATTACATTTTCACAAATTAAAGAAAATAACGAAGAGATGGATTCAGTCGGAATCAATTCGACAGTTTTAATTTAGAAAAAAAACTCAGATTAAATTGAATTATCTTTTATTGACTTTAAAAATTGAGTATAATATTGTTAATAATCATGTGATATCCACCTCTATTTCAAAGGACTAGATATTTTTCTCTTTGCAAAAATGATTTTACCATTTAGGTTTTATAAGATGACCTGTTCTACCAAATTTACATAAACAATTTACCTAAAATAGATTCCTTTATTTTTCTGAATATTTTAGGAAATGTCTTTTTTTTTATTTGCCTCAGACCATCTTTAAAAATTTGTTTGGTTGCCCTCTCTCGAGTGGATAAAAATAACACAACTCAAAACTTTCTTAAACTCTAGGAATCATATTTTTAATGTTTCCGGAAAATAGATTTTGAAAATTCAGCACAAATTTAATTTGAAAAAATTTCGTTAAAAACATATTATAACCTACCTACTGACCCACATTTTTCGCCCTGATTCGGCAAATGAGAAACCTTATATTAAAGATTGCATAATAGATCTTTTTTTTTTTTTTTTTTTTTTTTTTTTTTTTTTTATATATTGTAAAAGGTTTTATTTAATACAAAAAATGAATAGTTTCGACCATTTGTTAAGACAGAAAAAAATCTTTTTACTTATTTTTTTTTAAATCAATTCTGTACTTAGATTGGAAGTATTGGAAGCTTGAATACTGTTCGTTATTTCTATATTTCATTTCAAAAGCTTACAAGATTGAAGTTTGCTCTAAAAAAATTTTTTTAAAATATTTTAAAACTTTGTATGAATGAGTATAATTTCTTTTTTAATTTATCCATGAGTATACTAAAAATACTTTTAAAAACTTTTTCACCATGCGTATTATTCCCCCCGCGTGGCACAGTGGTTAGAGTGTCTGCTCTACAGCCGCGGAGTAGGTAGCTGATCCTTACGTCGAGGGTTTGAAATCCATTGTGGAGCATCGAGACCGGTCCTTCGGATGAAACCCGTATGACCCGAGGTCGCTATCGCAGTAGGTGCTTGCACGAAAAAGAACTCTGCTCAATGGCCGTCAAGTAAATGCCGAGTATAGCACAAAATTTGCAGCTGTCCATCGGCAGGTGGTGGTGTCTCCATATGAATGAAAATTTCTAGAGAGGGATGTTAAACAACATACAATCAATCAATGAGTATTAAGTCAAGTTACGTTAGAATTTTTAGTCTTTGATGTGTAAGATTTTAACTAAATTCATTGTTCAAAAGCAATTTTGACAAGTAGAGAAGGGACTATATTCATTTGCAGCTACTCCAACGAAATACCGGTATTTTTCCTATTAGATTTCAAACTCAGCTAATCATTTCTATTTTAAGATGTGCAGTTTTCGAGGATGAAAGACAATATATTTTTTTTATTTTTTACATCTAAATTCGTGAAACACAAACAAATAAACCTTTCAAAATTTCATCTAGCTAGAAACAGGCAAGAAAAACCTCCTAGAAATATGTGAAATATCGTGTTGGTTTTTAAATTTACCCATTGGCAAGCTGTATGAGGTATTTACAAATGGTGATTATTGTAAAAATTATGTAATGTTTTCTATGCTTTATATTGTAGTATGGTGACATTTTAAAGTGTGTTATTCAAAAAGTACTTTTTGTGTGTTTTTGATGTTTTCATAGTAAAGATATAAAAAAAAAATTGAATTTTACCTCATGTAGTGCATTCACCATTTATCATGCTAAATGTTATACTAATTCTTTCCCGAATAAATGAAATTTTAAAAATAATTTTACTCACAAGATCCAAAAGTGACAAACAAAGTACATCCCAAAACAATCAGACTTTTCGAAATTTTCATGCCAAACAATTGAGAGTTTACTTCTACACGATAAACAATGTTATTTTGATTTGGCCAACTTTGGTATTTTGATATATATATTGAAAAACAAATAGCCAAGCCAAAGGAGGCAGCTGTGATTTGATTTCATTGGATGTAGAAGAGTTACCTGATCGACAGCTGGTCAATGCAAAAATACGATCTGTGTTATTTGATTGTATGCTGTTTAACGTCCTTTTCGATAATTTTTCACTCATATAGAGACGCCACCACTTGCCGGTGGACAGCTACAATTTTTGGGTTAAACTCGCCATGGACGGCCGTTGAGCCATGAGGTATATTTTTCGTGCCATAACATTAACTTCGAAACGGTACCTCGGTTTATTTCTGTCTCATCCGATGGACCGATCTTCATGTCCCACAGTGGAATTCTAACCCGCGACGTAAGAATCAACTCCATACTAGGATATACAACATTTTTCCGTCTCATCCGATGGACCGATCTCCATGTCCCACAATGGAATTCTAACCCGCGACGTAAGAATCAACTCCATACTAGAGCATACAACATGATCTATTAATTTCATTTCATTCTCCAATGCCCTAGATATCTAAATCTAAGAAAGAAATATATAAATGAATATTATTACAAATTTGCCAAGTACATTTAAATTAATCCAATTATTATATAGGTACAAACCGCATATCTACTTTGGTTAGTCTAGGGAAATATATTCAACATGCTCTAATATTACGTGACGAATATTTATCAGGTTGACTTATATGTAATTTATCCATCTTTTTGTCTGTATATCAAAACAGCATTGTTGTATATATTGTACTATAACTTTGAATAATTCTGTAATGCTTATTTCAAAATCATTATAATAGTATTCTTTAAATGATGAGTGGAACTGTGGGACTGAGGAACACTTGACCTGGGGTTTCACCCCCCAGTTTAGACTCAATTGAGAGTCGATTGTATTATATGTTGTATGTCATATTTGTCATTTTGTTAACTGATGGGCTGTATTGCCAAAGTTGTATCCTGAATAAACTTATTTAAAAAATAGATTAGTATAATACACATAGTTTGGCTATATTAATTGCATCTTTACTTTTTTTCAGTCGTTTATCAAAATTCCGGTAAAAATCCAGAATTTATGATTTTAAAAGGAGATTGAAAAGGTCCAATTATGTTGATCAATTATAAGTCAACATTTAAAAAATTATTTCCCAATAAAACATTAATTCTTGCTAATTAATATCTTAACCTCGAATAAAACCAACGAAACAAAAATAATATCTCTTTTCGTAAGTTCAGTTAATTAAAGTCTGGGGACATACATCTCATAGATAATATTAACAATCATAAATTTAGATACATATAATGATGAAATTAACAAACAACGTGTACTATACATATAATATTGTCAATACTGTATAAAAAAAAAAGTTAAGACACTGTTCTTGCTGCACTCACTAACTGAAAAAAAATCCTAGATTTTTGTCTTCTGTTAATATTATATCTTTTGATTTTAAAAATTTCTCAGTTTGTTTTGATTGCATTAAGTCTGGCTTATTGCAAGCATCATTCCTTATATGTATTTGACATGTAATTAATGACAACTTAGATTTCTGAACTTCTGAGAAGAATACTTAGAATTCAAAAGAAAAGAAAAGAGTTCATCAAAATTTAAACTACAAATTAAATTTGGTTCCGTAAAACGTAGAAACGTTCAAAGTAAAATAATTTCGATGTTCATTATGCACATTTCTGCATGGATTAGGTTCTCATATTACTGTGTAATTTCCAAATAGTGTGATCATATGCAAACAACAAAAAACATCGTAAAGATCATCACCACAAACAGTAAAATCTTGCTCTGCAGGCGACACAAAAAGTAAATAAATTTTGCAAAGTAAAAACACTTTGTCTTGGTTATTGTCTGAAGTCTGAAAAGGTTAAAAGGCAAGATAGACTGACACCTTTTTGGCCCCCGTTTTGGGATGTCTTTTAGAATGATAAAGCAGTTTATTGATAAAAACCCTTTGTCGCCTTTGCCACAAAATGAGTATTGGTTCCAAATAACGGGGGGAGTTACAACAAGGTCATAAAGTATGTTGATTTCCGAATTTTTTTCCATCGATTTTACAGCAGATTTTGCTTCAGAAAACATAGAGCAAAAGAGTGTCCTTGTATCAAATTAGATATTTCATACACTAGTATCAGTCGCATTTTATGTACCAAAATCTCAGATAGCAAGAATGTGCTGTATGTTTCCCGAAGTGAAAAGTATCACAAATATGACAAAATTCAAACAGAATTGAAGAAATTCGGAAAATTGCTCTACTTTTGCACCCTCTTGTGGCCTCTGTACATGCTCAGAATTAAATTTAGTGCTGGTTGAAAACAAGCATCATTTTAAGTTTTTAACTACAAACTATAACAATTTTTGACTGTAATCTGATTTTCACATCAAATAAGGGGCCAGAATTGGCTGTTACCATACCTTGTCCTTTTTTAACGTTAATTATCAACGGTTTTACTAATCTACTTTCTACAAATTTACTACAACGGAATCTACTTCTAACTTTTTAACCCACTGACCTCGCCCAGCGTTTGAAGTGAAAGTGGAGGGTCTTTGCGTTGGGGCCTTAAAACAGAGGTGCCTTGTTACTGTCAGCGTGGAGCCGATAATTAAGACCCCTCATTTCTCCAGAGACCTGATCGAGTGCGTAGTATATTTTTATATCATCGACATACAAATAAAAAAAAAACAGAATTGACGTTTAACAATATAAGAATAATTCTACCAATTAGTCCGCTTAAAAGGAAAGGAACACCATTTTGTTTATCATTTCATTACATAAAAGCATAGTATCGATGAACGAAATGAAATGCACACAGCGTATAGGTACATTGTTATAACAGTCTAAAATGTTGATGACACTAGACAATAAAATCGCCTTATATAAATTTTTAGTACATTGAATAAAGTTGAAAAACTACGTAAATTTGTAAAAAAAAAAAAATGTATTTATTCAGAGTTTAAAATATACATTTGCTGTTTCTTTTCCCGAAACTCTGTGGCTGACTTCTGGCTTTCTCAAATTTTGCGACACTTATTTTATCACCGGCCTGAATTTTAGCGATCAAAATGCAAACAAAAAAGGAACAAGGATATTTTTAATAACATGACAGTCACTTCAAAATATGAAAATTACGAGTGCGTGATAGATGTTTGATTTATAAACTAGCAAATTTCGGTTCTCTCTGTCGAATGACAAAAGATGAATATATCCCTATTTAAAAGAAACAACATGCTTTTAATTTACTGTAAATTCCTTATTTTTCGCGAGTACTTAATATCGCGAATGGGCTCTACAGCGTCAAATCGCGAGAATCATTATTCGCGAACAGACAGTTGGTCAAGAGATTTTACATAGATTTCAGCACCAATAAAATAAAGGCGAGTAATTTTATTTCACGTGTGGTGCTTTTCGCGAAATAACGCGATAATTAATTTCACGCGTACATTTAGGAATCTACAGTATTGGTTGATTTCAGTGTTAGGTTTAAATTTATATATCTTTACTGTTTATAATATTTAGAATGTTTGCTACTAGAAGCTGAAAAGCATCGAGAGTAGATTTTTTGTTATTTTGTGGACATTTGTCTGAGACAAAACAAATAAAAACAAAGAGTCGGATAACATGTTTGAATATTGGCTGATCAAATCTTCCAATTTTAACGAATGGAAAAGTCGGTAAACGTTTTTAAAAACCCTTTTGCAAGCAACAGCTTGTTAAAGAATATCATAAATGTGTATTATTTGAATTGATTTCTGAAAATGGTAAACGGGATGTGAGAAATTTAGAAGGTTCAATCAATTCTGCATGCTTTAATTTTTCTAAAACATTAAATTTACCATTTCCTTTTATGACCTCTTAATACAAAGAATAACTAATATATTACAATATGATATAATATGAAATATTTAAAATTGTAGTTCTAGTATTTTTACATACAATTTAGTTTTTATATATTGACATGCTAACACCTGCGCAAAAAAAAAATACACGTTGAACAGCTGCTACATGTGACACGTGTATTTTACTTAACTTTATATCACAACACATAAAAACATCATACAGTATTGAATTATTATTCACAAGTTATATTTTGAATTTAAAACACAACACTTTGCAATGAATGTTGCAATACTATTGATTGTCTTGGCTTTTATTTTGCCAGCAACATCACAATCGTGTGATCGAAAGATTTTCAACAAACTTGAAGAAATTCAGAGGGAAATCAGAAAATTTCAGACAACTCATTTTCGAGGTAGTAAAAACAGTTTATATTTTTGGAATCAAATTTCGTATTATAAGCTACCGTTTATCCGGTTTCTTAAGTGTGTTGGAAATTTTGCGAAAAAGGGGTAGATAAGTACAGTTTTTATTTTGCGTAAGTTATTTTTTTTTTTACGATTTAAGATTTTTTGTTTAAAATGGTTATGTTTTTATGTCACATTATAGCTAAAATAATTTCTTTGTGTTTTATATTTTGCGAATAAAAATGATCACGAAAAAAGCGAACAATAGATCACCGCGAAAAAACACGGATATACGGTATTATCTACTTAAAACACTTTCTGAGGACACTTAACTTCAAGTCCATACTCAAGCACTAAGTATGTTAATGAATTACATTGAAGTTTTTTACCAACGTGAATTAGAACTTATGAAAGTTAAGTAAAAAATACATACCTTGTGATTTCTTTAAACTTCAGAATATATTAAGAAGTTTTATGAATCCCGGCCTAAGTATATGATTTCTTTCATTTGACTTGTAACATTAATTCTATAAATGTGTATGCATTTCTAAGGATGCAAACCAGGATGGAGAAGATATCAAAATCATTGCTATGCATTTTAGACACGGAATGAATTGGTTCGAAGCTCAGGTTTGTGTTCAAGGTTTGTTTTTGTTTTTGGCAAAAATTGAACAAATATTAATTTGAATGCATTTGGGATTTACAGGGTACTACATTAACTGTTATTCTGAAATATGCTTTTTTAGATGTATTGTAGACAGCGCGGAGGATTTCTAGTTCATATCGACAATAATAAAGAAAACAACTGGGTTGCAAGTCATTTCAGACAAGGTAATAATAAAATGACGGAGTTTTTCGTTTCCAGTAATTAGCTAAATCAAAAATTTTTCATCCTCTCTTTTGTTTAATTTTTTGATAGAAGTCTTAAAAACCTATTCGTTATTGACAGACAACCTATGGATTGATGGAACAGATATTGCCAGAGAGGGATATTGGAAATCCTTTTCCACTGGTCATTTCATGTTTACTAACTGGTCAAAGGGCGAACCCAATAATGCTGGAGGGTCCCAACATTGTGCCAAGATAAATTATGGTGGACCAGGGAAGTGGGATGATGACACTTGTTTTACAAAATATTCTTTCATTTGCGAAGCATCAGGTATAATTAATGTTTACATCGGTTGTACTTATATGTAAACGGCAAAAAGCAAAATTGGTAACAAGATAATTCATGTATACAGAGCGAAACACGGTATTTTAAAGTGTTATTTTCAGAGTTAAAAAATATTTAAATAATATAAGTAATTGATGCAATTGAGTTATCTATCCCACTGTTGATTATATTTGATTTTGTAATGATATTTTTGTGTTTATCCTTCAATAATAATGTAAAACTTTCAAATATTCCATGTATGAATATGTACACTGTTAATGTATTTGTGTTGCAGGAAAATGATTATGGCCAAGAAGAGGTAGAATTGTATAAAAGTTTATAAACATGAAATAAAACTTTGTGTTGTTAATGTTACGTTTAACTTTTGAATGATTAGTGGCTAATAAGTACGAGGGTTGATCAATAAGTTCGCAAACTAATTGAATAACTTCCCATAAAGAAATGATATAGGGTTTCAGTGTTGAAATTTTTTCAAAGTACTCCTCTCCAATTTTAATGCGCATCTGCACCCATTCTGGCCACGCGCGGATCACGTGATATAGGCGGTCACGTGACATGCTCCTTGGGGTTCTTTTACAGAGGCTTAAATTTTTTTCCGACTTCCAAATTTCTTACCATGCAAGTTATTTTTTACAACAGAAACAGTCCATTTGTCAGAAATGGCCTAATCTCGTCAATCGTATGGGTGGATAATGATATCCTTTTGCAGAATGATCATGGTGACCATCAAGGTAGGGATTTAATAATTATATTATTGTAAAGATATTTATCTACTAGTTTTTTTCTAACTGTAAGTTGGCGATCTTTCGTATCAGATTGCTTAAAAAAGGACACGTCTCCTTCCCAGTTTGCTTTCACTGGGCAACAGAACAAACATCATTTTTAAGCATCTCCCTTCCTTCACTTAAACAATCAATCCAATTAATGACAAAACTTCTGGTAAGTCTTTTGTATTCATAAACCGTGTACAAATTATTATAAACTTCTGCCAAGGAATTTCCAAGTTATACTTTAACATTACAGCCGTTCGTTTCTCGAATACGACTGAGTCAACCATTTTTGTCACAAGTGATCTACCTTATGACGTCATTTTCACATTCTGACGTCACAAACTCGAGGCAATACGTTTCATTACATATGATATTTATAGAACATGCGTATAACTATATGTGTGCCAAATTTCATTCTGATCTGAATTGTGGTTTTGTAAATATAGAGATAGTTGGCGAACTTTTTGATCACCCCTTCGTTTCTGGTAATACATGTACACTGTACACATATAGTGTTATGTGATCGGAAGGTCGTAGGTAAGAACCTCGTCCTAATGGGTAGCGAAAGTTTCTTCCTAAAGAGCGCGCTTCCTTTAAATGAAAGTTGGGGGTCTTTCGGACGAAACCTTAGACACCGTGGCCGAATGTTACGGCAGGAAAAATCCCAACTGTTCAAAGACCCTTATTTCCGAGGCAATTGAAAATAAAATTTAAAGCCTTTCAACGATTTAAGGTTACCTTTATATTAGAGTGAAAAAGTAATCGAATGGACGTAAACACATATTATCAGTCAATCTTAAGATCTGGAGGATTAATAATTCGTTAGATAATACTTTCTCTAGTTAATCTCCATATGAGTGAAAAATTCTCGAGAGGGACGTTAATCAATATACAATCAATCAATCAATCTCTAGTTAATCATATTTTTAAAACAGGTATTTGAAAAACTCAGTTATTCAGCAACAGGAAAATCAATAAATACATTAAAAATAGTGTTGGCAACGAGTACCCGGTTAACCGGTTAACCGTCGAACGTTGCGAGTATCGGTTAGTAAAACTGCTATTCGGTTACTCGGATAAAATAAATTCTACATAGTAAAGGCATAGAAAATGATTTTTTTTTATAATTCATAAATGTATACTAACTTACACATTTCCCTAATTTTAGGTACCGTTAGACTTGATCTAGTGAATGGTTGTTTTGATTAGTTTTCACAGTTTATATAATTCATAGCTTTGATTGCTTGGGGTATACATATTTTGAAGGCCTGAGTTAAAATTACCATATTTGATAATTTAAAAACGAGATGCCGCCGCAGACATAATAAGCTTGGAGTTGTAACAAAAGAACAGCTGATTCAAAATCTGTTAACTCACCTAAGCTTAAATTATTCGGAAACCAGCGATTTACTGGACACTCCACATATTAACTATTGATTATGAAGTATGTAAATAATTATTCTCCTTGAGTGCGACATATTTCGGGGGCTGAAAAAAAAAAGCGTAATGACGTATTTATTGTCTTCTTTGTGTGCCGAATTCCCTATTAATTTTCTTTATTTTAAAATCGTAAATCTTTGACGATATCGTATGTGTGTATTGTAAAAATAATGTCCCTATACAGTATATTTGTGCATTACTACTACCGATGAGTATAGAATAAGATAAATAATAGATATTGATACTTTTACCAAAAATCATCCGAGTAACCGGGTACTCAATCGGAAGATGAAGCGAGTAACCGGTTACTAAAAATCGTCCGATTTGCCAACACTAATTAAAAATGTTTGAAAAATATCAAGTATTCCTGAAAATTTAAATTTGGATATCGATATTTAAATCAATTCTTTCCCACTTCTTCTGAATAAATTTCATATGTAATTGAAGTAAAGATTAGTGCTGATGAAACAATGCCAACAAATGGGAAGAATCAAATACGGGGGAGACATTTAGCATATTGATAATTGTAACAATATCGATTTTTATTGTAAAGTTCATTAATGACAATAAAGATATTAATGGTGATCTTACAACCAATTTTATGATAAACATGAGGTCTGAATTTTCGACCGTCAACTTCCTTTACTTATTCAGCAATATACCTTCTTCACCTGCATACGTGGTTTACTTCAGTTGGTTCGATATGCACGTAGGAACAATTTCTAAAACGAGGTAAACTATTAACAAACAAGTTTCTGAAACAATATTCTCAGAAGTCTTCTTTAAAGTCTCCATATATTTCATACAGACTGACGTTTTCATTCCTACTGTCAAGCATTTCTCTACACATTGTTTTTTTTCTGCGATTTTTTCTGTTTGTGGACATAATGATTATAAGGAGGATATGACTGGTCGACTGGGGATGCTTAATTCTCCATATCACCATATCCCATCTCTGATAATTTGGGGGTTTAAGTTTGCGCTGCTCCTGATTTTTACTGTTTCAGTGGATATTTGAGCAAGATAAGTGTTCTTTTTTCATATTTCTCTGCCCGGAAATATCGGGGATGAAAAAATAAATGACGAAAATGTGATACATTTCTTTAATCCCGCCAACAATAGAATACATGTACTTAATAAAATATGGTTCAAAACAGATTACTGTAAACTCCATGTGATAGTGTATCTATGGGGAAAAATGTCCCTATCATACTTATCTTAAAAACTCTGCACTTTTCAAGCTACAGAATAACATACATGTATAACCCATATTATATGTATATTTTCTAATTTTGACCTACGTCTAATTTAAATAGTCTCTTTACAAGGATCTAATGAAAGGTATTTTATAAGAATATCCAAGGTCATCAAACTAAATAAAATCAAAGATTGCAGGCTGTGAGTCAAAATACTATGTATAATGCAGTATATTTTATTAAATGTATTTTAAGATAAAAATACATATACATCTTTCTTTTAATAATGAAAACATTAAACTTTCCATGCTTCAATAAGGTGTTGATACTAGGATGCCATTTTTCGTATCATTTATTTTTTGTTTTCACCTTAGATTTTTTTCACGCAAGAACTATATGCGTCATATATACATTAGTATCTATCTAATATGTTTTCTTTAGAAAAAAAACTTTAAAATTCATATCGCATTATTAAATGTGATGTCCTTTTATACGTAACTCGTAATAAGCTAGCGGTTATTATTTAATCTCATTATAAACTGATGGGAATAACGTATATAACTGAAAATATCCAATAACCAATGTTAATAAGTTAATCATATAAAAAATGAAACACATGGAGATAACGAACTATATTCGGGATCAAAAGTCCATAAAACAATACAAACTAGGAGCAGAGCATATATGGAACTTCAAAACATCAGAAGTTGGATCAGGTGCCATGGAGATGTGACCATTCCCTTAGACAGGTCACACACGCCGTCGGTTTGCTCATTGTCATAATCAGGAAATAACGGAAAAATCCGTCGTCAATTTAGTGTGTAAGCAATGGACTAACAATAAGTATTAAAAACGTCAGTCAGCATTTGACTCAATAATAAATTGTTTTTGCCGACAAGGCCATTGCATCAACATAGAACTTACGTAATGACGACTTTAAACGAGACTGCTGGTATTCTTTTTTTCTCAACCTGCCTGTCAATTATTATACCCCACGCAACTAGTTGCGGGAGGTATAATGTTTTTGACCCGTCCGTCAGTCAATCAGTCCGTCAGTCAGTCAGTCCTCTTTTTTTTGTCAGCGCAACTCCTCATAAACCGCTGCACAGAATTTCGTCAAACTTTGCAGGTATTTATGACACAATGTGTAGATGTGCATATTACCAGGGAAATCTGAATCCATTATTTTTTCTGGGAATTTCCGCACTAAAAACTGAGGCATTTGGCAATACCTTGAATATAGAGATGAACAGTTTCTCAGCGCAACTCCTCATAAACCGCTGCACATAATTTCGTCAAACTTTGCAGGTATTTAGGACACAATGTGTAGATGTGCATATTACCAGGAAATTCCGATTCCTTTATTTTTCCGGGAATTTCCACACTTTCCAACTTAGACCTTTTGGCCATATTTTGAATAAAGAGATTGTCAGTACCACTCCTCTTAAACTGTTGTACATAGTTTCGTCAACCTATGCAGATATTTAGGACATATTCCATTATTTTATCCCAAAGAGTTTTGCCTATTATTCAAGAAAATTTCTCAACCCCCCCCCAACCACTTCAAATAAATGTGTGGATTTGTATATTGCCAAGAAATTTTGATTCCATTATTTCTCTAGAAACTTCATTCCACATCTAAATTTCCTCATATATAAGACATTTTGATGTGAATTTTTTTTGCAATCATTGCCCTTTTTGATCTATACTATGTATTTAAAGTGTACTGTGCCTTTCATTATGTGTTTCACCGTCAAGTTCTGGGGGAGCGTGGGGTATGTGAGCTAGCTCACTTTTTCTTTCATTTACCTTGAATTTACCTTAAACTGATACAAATAATTATTAACTTGAATATAAACATGATAAATGCAAGCAAACAATTGTCAAATATGAATAGATTCAATGAGAACAAAAATAACTAGTCATATACAAGATATTTTTCGCAAAACAACTTTAAAAAGAAAGACTAATTACTTAAATAAACGTAAATCTAAATCATAATTGTAAAACGTTCTAGCAGAAAGTTACTACATTAATAAGGTAAGTTGGCAATTGAAAAAGGTTAAAGTCATCACAATTATCTGTATGATTAAGGTTTTGCTGTTCAGGTACTATTAGTAAAATATCCTAACATGAAACAGAAGTATCAGACTCTATGTATTTATTCTAAATCTGAATTCAACAGGATATATCGAAGCAACTATTATTGCACATTTTCTGCTCTAGAGTCGCGAAGTAAGGAGCCAATCCTTACGTCGCGGATTCGAATCCCACTATGGGACGTGGAGACCGGTCCTTCAGATGAGACCGTATAAACCGAGGTCCCGTGTCGCAGTAGGTGCTGGCACGAAAAAGATCCCTCCCTGCTCAATGGCCCTTAGTGCCGAGTATAGGAGAAAATTTGCAGCTCTCCGCCGGCAAGTGGTGGCGTCTCCACATGAGTTAAAATTATTGAGAGGGATGTTAAACAAAATGCAATCAATCATTTAATCAATCTGAATTCAACATTGTCAAATAAGGATCTGAAATTTAGCTCAGCTAGTGACCTAATTACATATCACATACTCGTATATATTGTATAGATTGAAATATTTCAAATATGAGTAGAACAGAAGAATTGTTAAACGTCAATATTAGAATTCGATCAAAAGACAAATAAATTTAAATCAATAGTTATGTATATGTTTTAAACACAATGTTTGCATTAATTATGAATATCTTTGAAACCACAGTACGAGGGTTGTTCGGAAAGTTCGTTGACTTCATATCTTTTTATTTGACGTCATATGTTATCCATTTTTTTTAAAAACACGATTTATTCAAAAATTATCCAGATTTTAAAAATGCAAAATTCGGGTCGCGGAGCAGGTCAAAATTAAGTAAGTTACAAACAATACACTAAATACTGTCTGTAGTTATATTCTCTGTAAAATGAAGAAAAAACGAAAAACAACGTAGAAATTCAGAATAGGAATTGTTACATCGATTCGTATTCCAAATTATGGCTTAATTGCTTATTGCTTCATTGAAAAGAAATCAACTTGAGAAGATAGGTAGTCCTAACTGAAAACGACAAAAACGATAACGTTATAGGATGTCATTTAGCAGCAGATAACAATACAATGTTGTGCTTTAGTCAAGAAAAATCCTGAATAAACTCTTAAAATTTTGGAGGAATAAAAAAAATATGTCACAAGCGTGTTTTTCATGTGTGTACAAATAGTACAGGCAGTATTTGAGCGACAGAGACCCTGTATCGGATGAGGACAATCTGTGAAGAAAAGGTTTAACTGTAAAAATCTAAACAGAAATTTAAAAAAGTTGGAACGTCAAGTAAAGACGTCGACGCTTCAGAGTTGCTTATCCTATGAAAGCAGAGTTTGGTAATAAAAGAAATTAAAACCTTAACAAAGGAAATTATACGACGAGAATAATTGTTAAACAAGATGTGTTTGTGAAAAACTGATGCCCCCGTATGGCAACATATCAAAGATTAAACTTTCCTTAAATGCAAATTTAATTAATTTGTACCAAAAGTAGGGTATTCTCACTGGAAAACAATTGTTAAATTTGAAAGTAAGCCAATGTTTAGGTTTTTTTTCAATAAGTACAAAAATCTCCAAGGCCAAGGTCAAAAGGTCAATGTAATTTGGTATCAAATGAAAGGTCTTGCCACATAGAATACTTATGTAGAGCATGAAAGCCCTAGCCTTAAAGTTCACAAGTTACGGCCAAGGTTCATTTTTTTAAAAAGTAGGTCAAACGCCAAGGTCAAGGTTGAAGGGTCAAAGTTCTTGTTATGAAATGAAAGGTCTTGTCACAAGAATTAAATGTGTAAAGTATGAAAGCATTAGCCCTTACCCTTTCAAAGTTATTGTCAAGGTTTGCTTATTTAAAGTAGGTCAATCTCAAAGGTTAAGGTCAAAGGGTCAAAGTTCTTGGTATTCAATGAAGGGTCTTCTCACAAGGATTACATATATGAAGTATGAAAGCCCTATTCCTTACCGTTCAAAAGTTATGGCCAAGGTTAAGGTTTTTTCACAAGTACAGAAGGCGTCAAGGTCAAAGGGTCAAGGTTGTTGGCATCCAATGAAAGGTCTTTTAACAAACATTACATATGTGAAGTATAAATGTCCTGGTATCTACTGTTCAAAAGATATGGCCAAAGTAAAAGTTTAAAAATTTTCATGTAAAAGTGGGTCAAACTCCAAGGTCAATGTCAAAAGGTCTAATTTGGTGGTACTGTGTGCAATGCGGATACAAAATATGTTGATAACGAAGACTGGTATCGTCCACGAACTTTTCGAGCAACCCTCGTATGATGTAGAAAGAAATATAGGAGTTATTGACCTTTGAACTATTTTTTTAAAGACAGTTGATTGTTAAGCCTCCACGTTTCTTATCTTCATTACATATATTCTAGCCAAAATACTTAACTGCTAAGTGTTTGCCAAAAACTATGTTGATTTGGTTATTATACGCCTGTTACACCGAAACTTTCTGTTTTTAAATAAAAACGCCCAAAGTTTCCAACAAAGTTTATTTTGTATTCCCGTGTAACACTTTACACACAGGACCCGACTGAGTAACTAATTGAACACACAAATTCTACGCTAAATATTAAGAACTGCCCAAACTACAGACTGTCAATCACTGCTAAATTAACCCGTTAATTGTGAACACTATGAATTCTGCATTTTCTCATGGCCAGCACTTCGGACATTCAATCCCCCTGAGACTCGGGTGATAAAAGTCAGCAATGCTGATACAAGAGCTAAATTTCCCAGCCAAATCTTAATGAGCGGTCAAGACCTTATCACATAAACAGATCACTGCAGTCTGTAGCTTAGAGCAATTACTACAAATCAACAAGATTAAGATGATATAAATCAAGCATTAATTATACAAACAATTTCACACAAAATTTCACTTTAACACCTCCCTTCCAAAGATAAAAATTTAACTGTCAATAGTTGAATTTTTTTCCAAGTTCATAATTCTGTATATATATAGCAACATTAAATTTAACCAGTCACTAAATTCACTTTAGCCAGTCCAAATTAGTATTAAACAGTTAATAGCAATTAATCATCAATAGAATAATATAAATCCAAAAGGAATTTCACTGTAAATCCAACTGAATGCACTTGAATTTTATGAATATAAAATTTTCACAAAAATTGCCCATAATTCACAAACACATTTCACTTTTCAGATTCTTGATAATCCGTCTGCATTTGTGTTTTTGCTTCCTCTCTTATATCTAACTTCAAAGGTGTACGATTGCAGTGCGAGGGACCAACGCAACAGTCTCTGATTTTTATTCTTCAAGCGATGCAACCATGTAAGTGGATTGTGATCTGTTTCTACGTAAAACTTCCTCCCTTCTAGGTAATACGAGAACGATCCAATGGCCCAAACGATAGCCAATAATTCCTTCTCTATCGTTGAATAGTTCTTTTCCCTTGGAAGTAACTTCTTACTAAGGTAAGCAACTGGGTGATCACCATCTGACAACTGTTGGCTCAGGACAGCTCCAATTGCGTTATTACTCGCATCTGTTTGTAGCACAAACGGTAAATTGAAGTTCGGATTGACCAAAACAGGAGCTGTCATCAGGGCCTCTTTCAGTTTCTTGAATGACTGCACTTCCCTTTCCGTCCATTTTAAGTCTGCGGGTTGACTTTTTCTCAGTAGATCAGTCAGTGGTACAGTTATGTCCGCATAATTTCCTATATACTGGCGATAGTATCCAGTTAATCCCAAGAATGATCTTAATTCCTTCTTTGTCAAGGGAAGCGGAAAATCCTCCATGGCCTTCAATTTCCTAGGGTCTGGTCTAATTGTCCCTCCACCAACTATGTGTCCTAAACAGATGATTTCTGCTGCTCCCAACTTACATTTTGATGGTCTGATGGTAAGATTGGCCTCATAAATACGCTGAAGTAGCTCTGTTACATGTTTGATATGGTCTTCCCACGTCTGACTGTAGACAATTATGTCATCAAAGTACGCAACAGTATTTTGAGTTCCATCTAAAATACGATCCATAAGTCTTATGAATGATGCTGGAGACGTCTTCATACCAAACGGCATCACTGTAAACTCGAAAAGGCCAAATGGGGTGATGAAGGCGGATTTCTCGCGTGTTTCCTTTGCCAGAGGAACTTGCCAGTAGCCTTTTGTTAGATCAAATCTACTCAAATATTTTGCACTTCCAATTTTCTCAAATATATCACTCATGCGTGGAATGGGATAAGGGTCCATGAGAGTTATTTCATTCAATTTTCTATAATCAACACATATTCTAATTGTCCCATCAGGCTTGTTGACAAGGACAATTGGTGAGGCCCACGGACTTTTGGATGGTGTAATAAGTCCTTGTTCTAACATTTCATTCAAAGACTCCTTAACTTCCTGTTTCTTAGCTTCCGGTATCCTGTAAGGTCTCTGAGTAATTGGATTCTCAGACGTTGTTTTGATTGTATGTGAGATAACATCACACTTTCCCGGCTTTGATGTGAAAATTCTTGAAAATTTCTGACAAACATCCCTTAAACTCTGTCTCTGCACTTGTGTCAGCCCATGTCCAAAGACAAGATCTGAAATGGTTTCTGTGGTGTCGTTAGGAAATTGCTGTTCAATTCCAATTTCATTTTCTGTTGCTGCCAGTAATGTAGCCCGGTTATAAGGACGAAGTAAATTGATATGGTAAGTAACAAGTCCACGTCGTCCTCCAACATTGATTTTATAGTTAACATCATTTACCTTGTTAACCACACGAAACGGTCCTTTCCACTGAGCGGACATCTTGCCAGGTTCGGTCGGGAGTAAAACGAGTACTTCATCACCAGGACGCAAAGTCCTTTTGGATGCTGAGCGATCATACCAATCTTTGATTTTCGACTGCCTCATTTCCAAGTTGTTTTGCACGAGTTGTGTCACATCAGCCAGTTTGTTTCGGATGTTGACGACATGATCTATCTCTGATGTTTTTATTTCCTCCTCACCAGTCATGAAGCTCTTTAAAACACTAAGAGGACCACGTACTGGCCATCCGTACAACAGGTCAAATGGTGAAAAACCAGTCTCCTCATGTGGGACTTCTCTGTATGCGAAAAGTACATATGGAAGTAGTACATCCCAATCTTCGCCATTCTCCATACACAACTTTTTCAACATTGATTTTAACGTTCCATTAAATCTTTCAACTTTGCCATTTGCCTGTGGGTGATAAGGTGTTGTAGTTATCCCCTTGATTTTGATTTTCTCATATAAATCTTTCAGGAGCGCACTCGTGAAATTTGATCCTTGGTCAGTGAGAATGGTTTTAGGAATTCCAACTCTACTAAATAATGTAATGAGAGTGTCGGCTATTCGTTCAGCTTCACAACTTGGTAAAGCAAAAGCTTCTGGGTATCTCGTAGCTTCATCAATGACAGTCAGAATGTATTTGTTACCTTGAGTTGTCCTGTTGAGTGGGCCAACGATGTCCATTGCGATCTTTGAAAACGGATCAGTTATGATAGGTGTGTTGACCATAGGAGCTCTTTCCGCACTTCTTTTTGCCACTTTTTGACAAGTGTCACATTCTGCGCAGTAGTCCGACACATCTTGGAACAATCCAGGCCAATAAAATGACGCAAGAATACGTTGTTTGGTCTTCTCAGTTCCTAAGTGTCCAGCTATTGGCTGATCATGTGCCAGCTTCATCACTGCTTTTCTTAGCGATGCTGGAAGTACCACTTGTGTTCCCGACAGATTCTTTTTCTTGGAAGTCCATTTTCGTTTCAATATGTCATTCTCCCAGTAAAACGCTTTATGTTCTGTCTCAGTTTGTGATACATTTTTGAATGCTTTATCCCTACAATTTTTGAGTGTTGGGTCTTGTTTCTGAAGATTCGATAGTTTATTTCCATTCACCACGCTCAACTTTTCCAATGAAATTTCCGGTAAATCAAGGTTCACTTCACCAGCCTCATCGTCAGTTACCATGACGTTTAAGTCCCTTGGTACGACATCACATTTATTCATGCGATTTTTGGCACTTAATTCATTTTGTTCTTGTTCTTTTGCTTTGGCTCTCGTAACCACAGCTGCAACTTTGTTCCTCTCCAGAACATCTATTCCCAATAAACCATCTGCAACCAGATCAGGTACTAAACCTACCTGAACATGTCCCTTAAACATTGGTGTTTCCAGGTTAACCACAGCTAACTTAGCCTCGAATGGCTGTCCAATAGCTGTAACCAAGGAAGTAGTTTGTCCATGTAGAACACATTTTGGATCAACAAGATCCTCCCGCAATAGCGTCATAGATGCTCCAGTGTCCTTGACCATTGACACTTCCACATCATCCACTTTCCCCGGAACATAATGTAAACCCCATAATGCTCCTTTCACGAAACACGACGCTAGATTACCTTTCTTTGGGCATTTGTTTGCATAATGTCCAAAGTTCCCACAGCTAAAACATTTCACTTTTTCCAAACTTTTCTGTTTTCCGGAGTTCCCCTGTTCCTGGCTCTTCTTCTCACCTAACACTTTAGGATTTTGAAGTTTTCTGTCCTCGGCCGATTTTGTTGGTAGAATGTAATCCTCAGCAGCTTCAACTAACTCACTACTTCCCTTATTTCGTCTAATCCACTGGGCTTGTTGAGGAGATAACGCCTTTAAGAAATATTCTTCTCGGAACTTTTGTACGGGATCTTTCTCATCAATGAAACGACTCAAATACAGATCTATTCTCGACATTAATCCTCTGTAAGTTTCTCCTGGTCTTCGTTTAATTTCCTCCAGGAACTGAAAGTAGTCTGCTGGGCGCTTGCCGAATCGATTCAAAAGAGCCTTAAACAGATCTCTGTATCCCGAAGTCACTTGCTGCGACACTTCTCGAGCTTCTCCGGTTAAAAGTGACCTAAGCTGTAAAGCCTTTGAGTTCTCAGTCCAACCTGCATGCTCAGCTACCGCATCAAATTCAGAGAGATAGCACAAAATGTCATCCTTTTCCTGATTAAATGGTTGAAGTTTAATTTTTGGCATTCCTGTCGAATGTGCTCCTGGTGTTGAATTGGCCTTCTCTAGCTGAACACGTAATTCCAAAATTTCTTTTTCATGTTCCAATTCAAGTGTTTTTAAACGTAATTCATGTTCCTGTTGTTGTTTAGAAAGTTGAAATTCCAATTCCAAGTCCTGTTTCCTAGGCATTTTGATTCCGCTTGTTAAATCCAAATATATGTATAAAATTTCAAACAATATTTCACATTTAATTAGGATCCTTTACCGCTGCCACCACTTAAAATGTTACACCGAAACTTTCTGTTTTTAAATAAAAACGCCCAAAGTTTCCAACAAAGTTTATTTTGTATTCCCGTGTAACACTTTACACACAGGACCCGACTGAGTAACTAATTGAACACACAAATTCTACGCTAGATATTAAGAACTGCCCAAACTACAGACTGTCAATCACTGCTAAATTAACCCGTTAATTGTGAACACTATGAATTCTGCATTTTCTCATGGCCAGCACTTCAGACATTCAATCCCCCTGAGACTCGGGTGATAAAAGTCAGCAATGCTGATACAAGAGCTAAATTTCCCAGCCAAATCTTAATGAGCGGTCAAGACCTTATCACATAAACAGATCACTGCAGTCTGTAGCTTAGAGCAATTACTACAAATCAACAAGATTAAGATGATATAAATCAAGCATTAATTATACAAACAATTTCACACAAAATTTCACTTTAACAACGCCCCGCTTGAAAAGTGAGAGGATATACAGTGATCGGGATGTATGTTCGTCTTTACATTCGTCCGTGCGTCTAGATCTGTTACCATTTGGTTTCTATCTTATCCTCAAATCCTCTTGTA
Organism: Saccostrea glomerata; assembly: GCA_003671525.1. Lineage (NCBI taxonomy): Eukaryota > Metazoa > Mollusca > Bivalvia > Ostreida > Ostreidae > Saccostrea > Saccostrea glomerata. Next base: position 67,828 of record PRKT01001552.1, read on the forward strand.
CCACTGAATGAAGTTTAAAGAAACTCTCACAAAGTCTTTGCTACATGGTTCCATTATGACCTCTTATTTTTTCCCTTTTTGGGTTTCAAATAGCAAAACATGAACACTGCCGTCCTTTCCATAATATTAAAAAGTACCCATCTCCGCAGCTCCTCCAATACCACTGAATAAAATTTAACGATACCTTTACAGATCCTTCATTGCATATTGCCATTCTGATATGACATTTATTTTTGGCCTCCCAGAGCGGACATGGACTGTGTCATTATAATCTTGTGGGAGGCGGGGGGGGGGGGGGGGGGGTATCATTAAGTGGGCTCAGTGCTCACAGCACCTCTAGATCTTGTTAAAGTTGTTCTTTTGTTTTAATTGAAATAATATTAACTCTTCGGTATACATTAAACAATGCCGTAAAACTAATTCCATAAACAACATTTCATTTATATGTAGTACAGTGTACTATGTTTAGGGAAAGTTGGACTCCCTGTATGACACAAATGGAGATAACGAACAGTATTCAAGATCAATGTCCATAAAACAATAGAAAATAGGAGCAGAGCAAAATTAATACGGACCTCCAAAACATCAGGCTTTGGACCATAAAACTTAGACGAGCTCAGTTTTGAGCTCGGTCTCACTTTTTCCAAAGGAATTAGTAGTGGAAAAGTGAGGCTGAGATCAAAAGTGAGCTCGTCTAAGTTTTATGACCCCAGGCCAGAGGTGGGATCATGTACCATGGAAGAGTGATCATCCCCTGTCGACTGGTCACACCCGCCATGTGCTCATTGTCATGATAGGGAAATAACGAAAAATTCCGTCATCAATTCAGTTTATAAATAATGGACTAACAATAAATATGAAAAACGTCAGTCAGAATTTGACTCAATGGAAAATTGTATTTGCTGAAAAGGTCATTGTATCGACCATAAACTTAGGAAATGATGACTTTAAACGAGAAAAGAGGGAAGAAATAAATGAGTAAATAAACAATTTTTTTTGTTAAGTGCAACTTATTTTTAACTGGCAGGTTTTGTTGGATCTCACACATCATAAAATAAGAGGAATAACGTGTGACTGAAATTCTCCTTTAGAAGCAATACAGCTTAAAAACATTAAATAAACGTAAACCTAACAAATCATAATTGCAAAGCTGGAGGTTGCTACATTAATAAGGAAAGTTGGCGTTGGGAAGGTTAAAGTAATCACAGTTATCGTAAAGTTTTGCTGTTCAATTATTATTAATCTCTTTTTCTAGTTAAATTTCTTATTATGAAACAAAGGTCTAAGACTTTTGGATTTATTCTAAGGACAGACGAGACGTTCCTTAATAATAGATAAATTTTTCTAAGAGTTTGTCATTCAAGTATTGCTACTAAAACATGTTTACTCACAAAAAATTGACATTGTCAAATGAGGATCTGAAATAAAGCTCAGCAGGTGATATGATCTAATTATATATCATATATATTGTATTGATTGACACATTTCAAATATGAGTAAAACATAGTATTTGTTGAAGAAGTAACTAACACTATCTATAGTTATTTCATAAACGTCAATTTTAGACACTCAAATATTCGATCAAAGGAAAAATAAAAATTAATAGCTATGAATTCCTTTTAAATTCAATGCTTGCATTAAATATGGGTTTCTATGAAACCACTATATGTAGTAGAAAGATATATAATAATAATGGAGTTATTGGCCTTTGAACTATTTTTTTAAGACGGCTGATTGTTAAGCCTCCCCATTTCTTATCTTTATTATACATATTGTAGCCAAAATACTTTACTGCTAAGTGTTTCCCAAAAACTATGTTGATTTGTTTATTATACCTCCGCTTGAAAAGTGGGAGGGTAAATGTATATATTGATCGGGATGTCCGTTCGTCTTTACGTTCGTGCATCCGTCTGTTACGCTTTGGGGTGCCATCTCTTATCCGCGACTCCTCATATACCACTGAATAAAATTTAATAATAATTTCACAGATTCTTTATTACATAATGCCATTGTGACCTTCTTTTTTTCTTTTTCATCTGACACTAATTTCTTGACCCCCGGAGCAAAACATGTAATTTGCCATTAAAACAATATGGGAGGCGAGGGATATCACTTAGTGATTTCAGTGCTCACAGTACCTCTAGTTTGATTTAATTCTTCCTTTATATAGTACAGTGTACATCCTTTAAGGAGAGTGACTTCACTGTGAAATGAGATGATAAATAGAGATAAAAGAGGATATTTAAGTTAACTCTCTGCCTTGCAGAAAACATTTTTTTAGCTTAAGTGTACATTAGCACAAATACATTGTTAATTCATTTGTAATGAAATGACAGAAAATTC
>PRKT01001553.1:12689-23054 GCA_003671525.1 Saccostrea glomerata
ATCCCATATTTTTCCATGTCGCTTTCCAGTGGCTATTTTATTTACATGATGGCACGCTGTATTCTGACACTGGACTTTCAGGAATGAACCCAAGCCACAAGTTAGTATCCCCAAGGTATGTGAAAGATGGAGAGGTATGCCACAAACTCCACAACCCGAGAGCCCATCTGCCAATACCCCAAGTTCCACCACCCTTCTCCCTTCTCTCCATGCAGTGTCATATCTTAATTAAGAAAAAAAAGTGTTATTTGCATTAACTTAAAAGTTAAATGCAGTGTTTTCCCTAAGAACAGGCAACCGTAATCCCTGTTGAGATTCTGCTAGGCTAGATATTTGGACTGACGCCGTCAGTCCAAATATCTAGCCTAGCAGAATCTCAACAGGGATTAAGGCAACCGGTCAAATTGACCGCTTCAATTGACAAAAATGCCGCTTTGAAATAACAATCTGTTGTAAGGTCCACAGCGATTTTGTTCATAAACCTCATACCCTAGACTTTTACAAATCTCTTACCCTTTACTTTGAAATACTGGTAAAAGGAAAACACTGTAAATGATCAATTATACATTGTAACAATTGTGCATTGATCATGCAATAAAATTGAACAGGTCCAGCCCACAGACTATTTTTACCTACGTAGCTATTAATAGCTACGTAGATATTTAAACCTACACAAAGTAGCTATTTTTACCTACTTTCTGTTTTACTTGCATTTTGTGGCCAAATGCATGAATGGCGCAACATGGTCAGCACTGAATTTCTTGATACAGTCACACTGATAATGGATAAGACAAAAATTTGACCAAAAAAATGATTACTTTATATATGATCAATTTTGCATAGAAACTAATGTAAAATTTCCGATTCAGAAAGTAATCAATTTTTGGTCAAAATTTTGTCTTATTCATTATTAGTGTGACTGTATCAAAAATGATGGTATTAAACGTTGCGTCGTTCAGTCATTTCACCACAAAATATAGATAATACCAAAAGTAGGTAAAAATTGCTACTTTGGGTAGGTTTAAATACCTACGTAGCTATTAATAGCATAGGTTACATGTTACTGACATTGTACGTCGGATTAGCAGCTGATGGATTTGGTTATATTCCTCGATCTATTTATAAATCAGTGTTTATTATTTCATGTACAGTAGGCAACGATAATTCGTTACGAAAGATTTACGCATATTTAAAACAACTACAGAATATTATCATTAAGAGATTCTATATAGTCTTCATCTTTACCTCGAATTTTCTGGGTCGTTGAAGGAGACGGAGACGTCTCTACCTGCCGGTTCTGGTACGTAATTGTCATCATGGTGATCTTCTCCAGTCTCATCCCCCACAGCTCGACTCACATCGTAATCATGATCTAAATTAATCTTATTTTCTACCCAACGGTTTTTCAGAATCTGAGAATTCTTCCTGTACTGTGACGTTTTCTTGGAAAAGCCTTGCTTTTTCCAGTGTGCCATAGTCATACATGACAGTGCAGTCTCATTGACAGACGATTGTTTACATTTTACCGCGCTGATACGGCATATGTCGTAAACAGTATATTTTCGATAGATTGTAAATATTAGAGTAAAATAGACATAAATGTTGGTTATTTATGTAATGTTTTACTCTTACCTATAGTTTTAAATACAAAACTATTCATTTACACATTTTGTCTAGCAGATATGGAACATAACATTGAGTTTATAATGAGTCGCCTACCGGTGAAATCGGAAGGGACAACATGTTTCTTCTGAGTCAGTCTGTCCGTCTGTCCCTCTGTCTCTTTGGCAGTCTGTGCCACTTGGTTTTGTGCACCTTTTTCCCTAAAAGCTGATTATTAGCTAAATTTTAATATGTGAGTATATCTGAATATGTGAGTGAAATTGATTTGAAACTTATACTGGGTAACTTTGTAGAGACTAACCATAAATAAGATTTTTTGTTTTTTTAACCACGTAAGATGAGCAGTTCTGGTCAAAGCATTCACGTATTTTCTTTGTAAGGCAGAAGGACTTAATTTCAAGACATTCACAAACAAATAATACTAGTAACAGAAATGTCCATCTCCATGCCCATATCTCCTCCCATTCAATCTTTGGCTTTCCCTTGGGAAAAAGAGTAACACTTTATTTGCCATAGAACTCTATGCAAATCTTATGCCCTCCCAGTATAAAACTAATTCCGTATCAAACAAATCTATATTTAAAATGGTATTCTTTGAAACTTCATTCTAAGCAATATAATTAAAACACGGGAAAAAACAATACCGTGTCGCATCGTAAATAAGTCAAATTTCCTGTTGTTAACAACTTACAGTGATCGACAGTAAATGAGATTCTGCCAAAAATATAAATCCCCACTCCTACAATCTCCCCTGATATTTCTGTATATCTTATGTAATATCCCTACATGTATATTCCATCATTTATTTCCAACATTATTTTTTTTTACTCAAAAATGAAAATATTAGCATACCTACATTCAGCAAATCCGAAAACGTCAACTCTTTTACTAATTGTTATTCCATCATAAATAATTATAAGTACTTTTTGTCTAAAAGTAGATTGTTTGCACACATGATGTAAGAATCATCTCCTTCCTCCACGCTCTAGATCCAATTAGTCATTGGTGAAGCATTGGTTTATAAGTAAGTATTTAGATATATAAGAAGTGTTTTAGAGCGATTTAACTTTACAAAATATTTTAATAAGCAAACGCTCCTAACTGTTAGTTGTGGAAACTCATTTTTCCTTTTTAACGAAAAACAAAAAACAAAAACAACAAGATACCCTCGTATGGCAACATAGCAAAGATTAAGCTTTTCTTAAATGCAAATTAAATTAATTGGTACAAAAAGTAGGGTATTCTCACTGGAAAACAATTGTGAAATTTGAAAGTAAGCTAATGTTAAAGTATTTTAATAATTACAAAAATCTCCAAGGTCAATGTAAATAGTATCAAATGAAAGGTCTTGCCACATAAAATACTTTTGAAGAGCATTGTAGCAACTTCTAATGATAAAACGCCGCTTAATGATACCAATAGTATTAAGCGTTGCAATTGCAGCGCTTAATGACATAAATTATTGCATTAATAGCTGACATTATCAACCGCTAATGCTAAATCGCCGCTTAATGACAGAATTGTATCATTAAGCGTCACAAATGCAGTGCAACATCGACGCTTAATGAAACAAGTAAATATCGATATATTCGACGCTTAATGATACACACTGGTGTATCATTAAGCGTTGCAGTTGCAACCCTTAATGATATAAAATTTAGAAATCGCTTGTAATATATAAGAGAAACACACATCCACCTTTCCTGAACAATGAGATATCACTTGTCAAAATATTTATATATGAACTTGTGCTATATAAATGGTAATTATTGAACTTTGACTGTTTTTTCTATCTAGTCAAGATAACGTCTTTAAGCCCCGGATGTTAAAGAGACAGACAGTCAGATAGCTGGAAGAAACAGATACAAACAAAGGGAAAAATAAAATGATATTCAAATCATTTAAAAGTACCATTTTTTACTGAAAATACACAAGCAAACAAGCAATAAAATTCCTATTAACTTGATACAATGATTTGAATAGTCAACCTGAAATATGTATGTATTATATTTGAATATTTTTATCGAAACTTTGTATTCTAGATTTGATACAGCTTAACACATATCACTGTTAACGTTTTAGATATACGTATTGAGATTTTCACTATTGTATTTTTTATCTGCTTCCTTTCTCCAAATTCCGAAAAAGAGAGACATCAATATTAACAACTTAGTTTAAGGATATATAACAAAGAATACAAGTAATACATAGAATAATATATATTGTGTTGAAAAAAGTTTCATTTAAGCTTTATTTGTGAGCAGTGTTACTTGAATACACCACTGTTGCATTATTATTTTAGAATTAATTTTGAATTCTAGTATGTATCAAATTACAATATACATGTTGACTGAGGTTGAAGAAGCTGGGTTTTTTTAAAAATCTAAATGCCGCATATTTCATTTTGTAGTATTTTTTTTTTCTTTCGATATATAAGACTAAGTTTACATCTGAATAATATTAAAATGAAATAGATTTACGAAATGAATAGTTCTTTTTTCGGTACAAGAGAGACCCTATCTATTAATACTAGTATTTATCAGAAGTATTTCGTTCACTGAGAATTGGTATTGAAAGGTCGCATGAAAGGTCCGACTATGCTTTACTTGCATTGGTTAATACTTTATATAGTGAACTATATAGTTTTCTATAGTATTTTTTGTTAGGGGCATTCCGCTATTTAACGTCAGCGGTGAGTGAAAAAAACTGTCTAAATTTCAGACTTATAAGCAGAACCGACTAACAGGCGAGTATAAATGGTACATGCATACCGAAATAGATCATTATTTACTGATAATTGCAGTGGAGACAGACTGAAATCTTTCTAGTTAGGAATAGAATTAACCACTTTTGAAAAATATAAGAAATTATAGTTATTAATTATTCCAAACATAAAATACAATGCTTTGATATGCTTGGACTTTTGGTTTTTAAGACATGGCATTCCAATTGGCGCTACATAATTAGCTAGATGTTAAATCGATTCCACTTGGTCACTAGCTCATCTGATTCTGAAATACAGAAGTCTTTCTGTGCGCTGTCTTGTTGGCAAAAATAAGCACAAGTTAGAGTTCTTATTGTAATGACATTTATTTAATTTTCATTTTTTATCGATATATAAAGCAATAACTTTGATTGGATATAGTTACTTTAAGACCCTGGGTAGCACATGTAATTTAGACGATAAAAAGAAACAGGTTGCATATATTTTAGCAAGTCTGTGGCAAAATTTTCCAAGTAAAGGGGAGGGCCTCCAAAAATGGAGAACAAAAATTCCCTAATCTTCCCCAAAACATTAAAGAAAAAAAAGTAGGATTCTTCTCTGGTTTCTGACTAGTTAAAACATTCAAAGTATATTTGTTGATATGTCTTATATATGTAGATGTAAGAGGTTTAAAAGGCCATATTTTTCTTTACTCATCACATTTATACAACTTGAAATAGAAATGGTAAACTGCGTTTGAAAACTAGCAGGGACTATATTTTTGGCGGAATGGTGGCGTATCAAAATATCTTCTTTTCTGCCTCTTAAAATTATTATAGAATATTGAATTTATGTATAATTTTTACGCAACCAAAGGCTAGATTGATTGATTGATTGTATATTGTTTAACGTCCCACTCGAGAATTTTTAAATCATATGGAGACGTCACCGTATGCCGGTGAAGGGCTTCAAATTTTGACCTTTACTCGGTACTCAGGGCCATTGAGCAGTGAGGGATCTTTATCGTGCCAACGCCTGCCGCTGACACGGGGCCTCGGTTTTTAAGGTCTCATCCGAAGGACCCGCAACTTTCACTTCAAAGTGCCGAGCGCATGGCGGAGGAACAGTTGCTACCAATTTTAACGACTAGGTCAGTCGCGGCCGAGATACGAAGACGCGACCTCCCGATCACGGAGTGAGCGCTCTACCGACTGAACTACCGTGAACGGTCCAAAGACTAGACGAAATTTTTAAATGTAAGTTAAATTGATAATAAGGGACTAACGTTTCAAAATATATCAAATAAATAAGATTTTTCACAATACTTAAACTATATTTGCTTTTAATTGCTTCAAATCTAAGTACAGATTTGAGCCAAAAATCCGAAAAAAATTGTTATTTCTCTCTTAGTAAACGATCAAAACTATTAGTTTGTGTATCATTTTGTACCTTTATGTGACAACTTTACTATATGTGAAAATTGGAAAATTTTGATATAGAAAGCATATAAAAACATGAGGCCCATGGGCCACATCGCTCACCTGAGTAGCATTGGTGATGTCGCTCTTTACCCAATTTCCCCATTGTAATACCTAGTGCGGCCTCCCCCCCTCCCCCGGGGAGGTCACAATTTTAAAAATTTTGAATCAACACTGACCCAGGATGCTTCCACATAAGTTTCAACTTTTCTGGCCCAGTGGTTCTTGAGAAGATTTTTAAAGTTTGTCCTTATATATTTCTATCTAAAACTTGGATTCTCTATTGTGGCCCCGCCCAACCCCCGGGGGTCATGATATGAACAATTTAGAATCTACAATACCCCAGGATGCTTCCATATAAGTTTAAGCTTTTCTGGCCCAGTGGTTCTTGAGAAGAAGACTTTTTAATGACCCCACCCTATTTTTGTATTTTCTTTAATATCTCCCCTTGGGAGGGGTCTTGGCCCTTTATTTTAATTATTTACTATATGATTTCTATTATGCGATAGTAATGCGTCCGTCGTCCATACGTTTAGCTGTCAAGCTGTCCGTCTGTCTGTAAATATTTTTTAAAACGCTAACCCTCCTACAGTTTTGGTCTGATTTTAATATAACTTGGCACACAAGTAGAATACATTAAGATGGATAAAATAGTGCATCAGTTTTGATTTTAATGCACGGTGTTGCCATGTTTATTAAAAATAGAATTTTCTGTGAAATTTCATTAAAATGCTCCTCCTACAGTTTTGGTCTGATTTCTATATAACCTGGCACACAAATAGACTATACTAAGATACATAGGATATTTCATCGGTTTTTGATTTTGATGAACGGTGTTGCCATGGTTACTAAAATAGAATTTTCTGTGAAATTCCTTCAAAAAAACTACTTGTGCTACAGTTTTTGTCTGACTTCAATATAACTTTGCACACAAGTAGACTACACTAACAAAAAATAGTGCATCGTTTTTTGATTTTGATGAACAGGTTGCCATTATTAGAAAAATAGAAATGTCTGTGAAATTCCTTTAAAACGCTACTCCTTCTACAGTTTTGTTCTGAAGGCAATGGCTTCATTTCTCATCCTTTGTTATAAGTACGAACCTGGACATCTATTCACAAAAAATCGTACGACTAATCGTAGTCGTAAGACAGTCGTAAGATTTTTCCGCAAGATTTTGCCAATTCACAAAAAATCGTACGATTGACGTTACGTCATATTCTTGTCGTAAGTTTACGTCTAGTCTTGAGCAGACGTAAGTCTTATATTGCTATGGTTACGATTCCAATATGGCTGCAACCTTTATGATTATGTCTGCTGCAAGCGAGAGAAGAAGGAAACCCCCGCGACCACGGAAATTCAGAGATCGGACAAATCCTTTAGACAATTTGTCCGATTTTGACACAATAGCTAGGTACCGTTTGCCGAGACAGGAGATAGTAGAGCTCCTTAATTCAGTTAAAAGAAGACTACAAAGACCAACAGCCGTGCTGTTCCTGATATCACACAGGTAAAAAAAAACCATCTAAAAATAACATGGTGCAATTTATAATTATTTTTCATTGACATATCATTTCTAAAAATATATATTTTATATATAATTATATATCATATCCTTGTGAATATCATAACATGATTTAATTATAATTATACCTGAACTCCGGTCTATGTCAAATTTTACCGACAAAAAGAAAAAAGAAACTCCAAGTGACTATCAAATACAGGCATTCCTGCCCAAGAAAAATAGCAGCATATGATCAATTTCAAATTGTCTAGTAACCATAACCCACGTATTCTATATATCAATATTTTATTTTACATGTAAAAGGACTAACTAAGTTTCAAACAAAATTCTCATCCTCCAACCCTCTCTATGTCTCCTATATACCTCCCCCTTTTTTGTATGTCTTTGTTTTATCAAAAGTATTTGTTACGTTAACCTAAATATCTTAAAATCAATCATAATCAAAAAAATTTAGCACTTCCCCTACCCCGGTTTGTACTGAATATTGCACAGAACGGAATATGAGGAAATGGCGAAAACAGGCGGGAAACATGAAGAAAGCCGTGTAGAGAAAAGTTGCATGTAAAATAACTTAAAAGAATACAAATAATACGTCTATATGCACTATAAGCAATTTTATTTGCATAATTCTTATGACTTCCATTTATTATATATGTATATATACATCTAGAGAGAGAGAGAGAGAGAGAGAGAGAGAGCATTTTATTCACTGTGATATTTTTTTTAAAAGACGGCATACTTACGCATATAAACAACCACATGCACCTGACGTTACTTATTTTTCTTTTAATAAGAAAAATTTTCCCTACCTAATATTGGTATATTGTTTTTATTGAAAGAAAAATAAGTAACGTCGGGTGCCTGTGTAAACAACGTTTAAAAAATGATTTGTAAATATTTTCGAATTCAAAACTCTTCACATCGGATCCGCCCTAACCTGACTATAAACAACAAAATAATAGATGAGAAAGGACTTAAGCCAGAATGTACAAAAATCCGCCCTGTCACCAAAACGGATGAAACTTTTTCAAACAATGCTCTTACATTAGTATATTATATAACATTTTATTTTTTAACAATATCTTTTCTAGTTTTATTTTTACAGCCGTTTGAATTTGGTATTGTTCTCACTGATAATTCTACGACGTCATGACGTTGCCGTTACTTATTCTAACGTCATGACGTTGCCTTTACTTACTTTAATGTCATGACGTCAATCGTATATACTTTAACGTCATGATAAGAAATTAATAAGTAGTAAACATGTAATATATATATATTCTAAAGAGGAGAAAATTCAATTATTTTTATATAATTCTCAATTTATCAATTTTTCTTCAAAGAAATTCTGAGGCATTGAAAAGAGTTTAGTGTTACTTGCTTTTCTTATAGTCTGTACTTCTCTAAAGAAAATATATACTCGTACTTCATAAGCAGTTACGCTGTTTATTTACTATTTTATAAATGTAACAGTGTCAATTTAAAATAATAATAACAAAATTATCAGTTTTGTAAACATTTGTATTTCTTGCTCCAATAGAATTCATAATACACAAAATATTTAAGTAACCTTCACTTAAACATATTCTTAAAGTAAAACATAAAAATACATACATCAGAAATAGTGTATAATGTATATGCAAAGTCAAGTTATGCCTTTTTACTGATTATTGCTACAATATCACACCTGACTTAAAACTCACACATGAGATTATAAACAGTTAAATTAAATAAATAAGACTCTACATGCGGAGCGGCCAAATTTCCGCCTCCGACTCAAAACTCACACATTAGATTATAAACAGGTAAATTAGAAAAATAAGACTCTACATGTGGAGCGGCCAAATTTCCGCCTCCGACTTAAAACTCACACATGAAATTATAAACAGGTAAATTAGAAAAATAAGACTCTACATGCGGAGCGGCCCAATTTCCGCCTCCGACTTAAAACTCACACATGAGATTATAAACAGGTAAATAAGAAAAATAAGACTCTAAATGCGGAGCGGCCAAATTTCCGCCTCCGACTTAAAACTCACACATGAGATTATAAACAGGTAAATTAGAAAAATAAGACTCTACATGCGGAGCGGCCCAATTTCCGCCTCCGACTTAAAACTCACACATGAGATTATAAACAGGTAAATTAGAAAAATAAGACTCTACATGCGGAGCGGCCAAATTTCCGCCTCCGACTTAAAACTCACACATGAGATTATAAACAGGTGAATTAAAAAAAATAAGACTCTACATGCAGAGCAGTCAAATTTCCGCCTCCGACTTAAAACTCACACATGAGATTATAAACAGTTAAATTAAAAAAATAAGACTCTACATGCAGGGCGGCCAAATTTCCGCCTCCGACTTAAAACTCACACATGAGATTATAAACAGGTAAATTGAAAAAAATAACAATTTTTTTTAAAAACATATATACAACATATATATAAAATAACAATACATAAAATTAACTAACTGTTCACTCCTCGGGAACACTTCCACAACTACTGTCATCACTGTCAGACTCGTCCAAAGCAGGTGGGATGTCAGCTGCATCAAGGACATGCTCACTCCAGTCACGCACACCATATGTCCTTTGTTCATGCCTTCCTTTTGCCAGGTACCAAATGATGGCTGCTATGTGAGAGCACATGCCTACAACTCTGGCACCCGCTCTGCAGGTACAATACCATGCTACTACAGAGTCATCAGAATACTCAATCCAAACTAAATACTGTTTTGATGATGTGTGCCGACTCTGAATTTTTACCTTTAGGAGCCTATCATTTTCTTTATGGAAGGAAATATCACAACCTCCCTCAATGTGTTCTTGAATATAGCTACGAGAGAGCTTCAATTGATAGGTGCCACAAGTCAAATTCCGCAACTGATCCTCATCCAACATGGGGAAATTCTGAATTTCACATTCAAGAACTGTTTGCCATTGAGTAGATCTTCTGTTAAGTCCATTCTCCTGAACCATTTGTTTGAGATTATTCACCTATTAAGAAAGGCAGTAATGCAATGCATATATG
>PRKT01001553.1:26142-44930 GCA_003671525.1 Saccostrea glomerata
AGAGAGAGAGAGAGAGAGAGAGCATTTTATTCACTGTGATATTTTTTTTAAAAGACGGCATACTTACGCATATAAACAACCACATGCACCTGACGTTACTTATTTTTCTTTAAATAAGAAAAATTTTCCGTACCTAATATTGGTATATTGTTTTTATTGAAAGAAAAATAAGTAACGTCGGGTGCCTGTGTAAACAACGTTTAAAAAATGTTTTGTAAATATTTTCGAATTCAAAACGTAAAAAATTCTCTTCACATCGGATCCGCCCTAACCTGACTATAAACAACAAAATAATAGATGAGAAATTTAATAATAAAGTGATATAATATCAATTGTGTTTATTGAAACTCACCATCAAGGAAGAATATTGTCTAATATCCCCCCTTTCTATTTAAAGAACTAGCTTTTTAAATCAGGATATCTGATTGTTTTCTGTGCTTATAAAATAACAAGAGTTATCTTTCTTAGCGCTCTTGAAAATATTTTTTTCTATGAAACAAAATATTAATTACATGGTTATAAACAATTTTGCATATTAAATTTTTATAACAATAAAATTAATCATACGTTAAGAACACAAGCCTTCAGAACGCTTTGTTCTGACTGACATGTACAAAAAAAAATTATACATGTCGGTCAGACCAAAGCTATCTGAAGGCCAGTGGTTAAGAGATAGAAATATGTCAATTTTTCATTCGAACTAGGTATAAATGTTGGAAGTAAACTAAATAATTAATAAAAAAAAATTGGTAATAGAAACTAGAAATCGGCATTTGTACAATTGAACAGATTCGATAAAATTGGATTAGAAAGCTGTTCTGATAAATGAAATCTGTAAAATCTAACATGATAACTTATTGAATTTCGTGGAAAACGTCTTCGGAGAGTTAATTCTCTTATCAAAATTGTCTTCAGAAAGTTATCTCTCTTATCAGAGGGATATTACACCTTAAGGTTGAAATAAATGGGTGGAAAATTAGGCGGGAATCAAGAGTTAGCGTTCTTAATGTAAATGCAAATATATTGTCAGTCAAGCAGTTTATGGCATATTTTAATTGTCCTATATACATCTTAAAGAATTATCTAGTTATTAATTTAGTAGTATTTTTGTGGATATGTAGGTAGAGGACCCCCCCCCTTTTTCCGAAATAGTTTTTTATCATGGGTATGACTTTCATATTTCACATGTGTATTCCTTATAATAAGACATTTTTTGGGGTACCACCAAATTTGACCTTTTGACCTTGACCTTGGAGATTTTTCGTACTTATGAAAAAATTTTAACCTTGTGAGAAGACTTTTCATTGGATGCCAAGAACTTTAACCCTTTGACCTTGACCTTGGAGTTCAGTGATGATTTCTAAATAAATGACATATGATAAGGTGTTCATATTACACACATGTCATAAAAATGACATCTCATTCACAAAGACACCGAAAGCGGGGGACCAAAATTCCTTGAATTTTATTTTATTTATTAAACAGTTATTGGTGTGTCTGCGTTACCTAGCAAAGGGAGATTTCCAGTCAGAATGCGCAGATTTACACGGAATATCACAGCCTACGGTCTCAAGGATTATTGGGAGTGTTTTGCTGGCCTTAGATTCTGAACTAAATAATGTGAAGTTTCCCACAACAAATGAGGAAATCATCAAGACTAAAACAAAGTTTTTCAACATAGCAAATTTTCCCGGAGTAATAGGAGCTGTTGATGGCACTCTGGTTCCAATTTTAGCGCCAAAAGAGGATGAGTTTGCATATGTATGCAGGAAGGGCTTCCATGCCCTAAACGTCCAGGGGGTCATCGACGCAACGTAATGATAACTTGATAAACATGATTTTGTTCATTTTAAAATTGTCATCATTTCGGATATTTCCTTTAAATTATTTATTTCCTTTGGTCCATTGATTGACTTAAAATATACCATTTATTTAAGAGTTTGAATAGTATTGAAGTAGGAGGCCGAATGGCTTTACCTGGGTATAATAAAAACCTATAATCGAAAGAAATTTACTGAAAAAGAAAGATAACTTTCTCAAAAACGCATGACAAAGTCACTGTCCTTGTTCTTGACCTATTAAGAACTTTATTTCTTGATAATTTTTCACAGAAAATGAAAGTGGGGGGGGGGGTCCTGTTTTAACACTTATATTTATAAATGCATATAAAGAATGATAAATTAATAGAAGAAAAATTTAAAGATAGCAGTTGGTCACCTGATTGATCTGAGCAAGGTGATCAAAAAAGATAAAATATAACGTATAATCCATATTCTAGATTCACAAATTATGTGTGCAAGTGGCCTGGCTCAGTGCACGACAGCTTCATTTTTCGAGAGTGTCACCTGTATGAGCTCCTACAAAATCAACATCTTGGATGGCTACTTGGCGACTCCGGCTACGCCCTTAAGTCCTTCTTGATGACGCCAAAGAATAACCCTCAAACCGAGGCAGAAGAAAAGTACAACAGGGCTCACAGTCAAACAAGGATAGTTGTTGAAAGGGCGTTCGGCGTCCTTAAGTCTAGATTCAGGTATAAAAAATTCTTTATCATGGAACATTGTAAACTCTAAATCATTTAATTAATGCATTACAGTAACTTTATTTTATCAAATTGATGCATAACCATCAACATCTTTTACTTTATTACTTTCCGAGTTTAAAAAAGAACAAGGGAACAGAGCAGTGTGGCTAATTATCTCCCCTAGGGGAGGAAAATTGCAAACATCAATTTAGTATGGAAAAGCTTAGGTGAATAAGTGGTCCCGACCTACTCCTAAATTGGAGAGGGTGGTATGATTTGAACGAAATTGAATCAACACTTACTTAGGAAGCTTGTATATTTTTTTTTTTACAAACCGCCTTTTAACCCTTCAAGTTTGACTGTGGCACCATGGTATCCTACCTAAGGACATTGGGGTCATGATTTGAACTTGAATCTACACCACCTGAGGATGATGCCATATAAATATGACCAATCAGAGATGTGCTGTTGACAAGATTTTTCCTATATATTCATATGTAAAACTTACATAGTCCATTGTGGCTCCACGATACCTGAATGTTATTTGAACAAGTTTCAAACTGCACCACCTGAGAATGTTTTCATCTTTTTCTGGTCAATTGGTTCTTGAGAAGATTTTTCAATGATGCCATAATTTTTTTCATTATTTTGTAATTATCTCCTCTGGGGGAAAGGCTTGGCTCTTCATTTGTACAAAATCTTATAAAAAAAATACTTACATTTTCAGATGTTTGCACAAGACAGGAGGTTGCTTGCCTTTTGCACCCCATAAATGCATTAAGGTCATAAGTGTGGCGATTAAACTTCACAACTGGTGCATAGACAAAAAGGTCCCTTTACTGGCCCCTGACTGCAACCAGGACGCACAGGATGATGCGGAGAATGACATCGAGATTAACACTGACCGGGACGGATCCCAGCAAAGAGAAAGACTTGTCCAATTATTTGCATGAAGCTAGTTGAAGAAATTAGATGTTACCCCTTTTTCTCAGGGGTATCGATGACTTTCAATCATTGACTTTTCACATCTGTCAGTATTAATTATTTGCATTGATGAACATGACAATAACTTTAATTAATTGCTATAAAATAATGATATTTGTTAAATTTTAGCTGTGCTCGGCTTTTGGGGTCACAAAATTGGGAGAGCTTTGCCATACTTTAATAAAACATTAGTGGAATTTTAGACAAAGTACATGTATCTAATTTTTTGATGATAAAATCCTTACAGGAAGAAAAAGAAACGTAATGTAACAGTAATATATTTTTTTTAATATTCATGAACTAGAAAATTGATTTGTACAAAGAACTGTTTTTAACTGGATTTGTTTTAGACTAAATTATAAATACAAACAATTTTTCAATGACCTGTGAATTAATGCATTTTTCATTTCTGTAAAATAAAGTATTAATATTTTACAACATTATCACATTTTTTTTCTATAAATATTTAAATCAGATTAAAGTTACTTAAAAATGGAACCTAATTTGGACTGAAACTGTAAAAAATGTTAAAACATGTATATCTTCATTTAATTCAGAGATTTAATATGTGCAGTATGATGCTTATATTCAACATATTTAAAATTATCCACAAGTGTCACAATTCAATATTTATAATTCAAAATAAGTTGGGCCATTGGCCTTCTCTTCTAGATGTAAGTCTAGTTTTTTCTTCTTTAGAGCAACATACTCCTCGAATGAGGTCAAGATCTTCCTTTTGATGACAAGATCCTCTCTCATCAAGTCCACCATCTCTCTTTGTATGGAGAGAAGCTCAGACGTGTCACCTATAAGAAATTCATTATATACCGTAATGCATTAAAGCATGCAAAATTTAACATGTATGCAGACTTTAAACTCCAAATCGCAGAAAACATTTTTGCAACATATCTTTTAAATAAATTCATATTCATTAAGTTTACATAAAAAAAATCCCAAAATTCACAAATTTAAAAAAAGTCTTTGGAGGGAAAGGGGGGGGGTATAAAAAAAAAAAGCTCAAGAGGAATCTTACAGTACAGGGGAAATAATTGCATCTTTAAGTAAATCGTTATGCAATACAATGAATAATTTACCTTTCCCTTTCTCCTGTACATGTGACTTTCTACTTTGCTTCTTGTCTGTCAAAACAAAAGTGAAACATGTATGATATTCTTAAAATAATTTGTTACCAATAAATAAAAAAAAACGGATCTCAAAATTCGAAACAAAATATAATTTACTTACTGAAATTGCTATTGTCAAGATCTGTGCCTGAAGTACTAGCTACCTCTGAATGAGGATTTTTAACCTTCACTATACCAAAAAAAGAAAAAAAATTTGTTGAGACTTTATTCATGAATTGGTTTGCCAGGTAAATTATACGAATGTTACAATTTGTCTAAAATCCAGATATTAAGGGACATTGATACTCTGATAAGAGAGAGATAACTCTTAATGACATAAATGTCTATTATTCTTTTATAGAAAGGCCAAGTTGAAGTGTCTTTTTTGTCAAATATTGCCCCGCAAGTGATGCTATAATTGTTTGTATTATACTTACAAAATACATTTCTTTTGGAAAATCATTACGGTTTAAGCAACATTTTATATGAGTAAGTAGAGGGTTTATGGACCTTAATTTAAGGACAACTAGAATAAAAGAAATGTTTTAAATCACCTGAGTTAAACTGTCTCTGTTCTTTCGCTGGCTCGTCCGCTACAAAATTAATAAGGGTATATTACGCATGTACTAAAGATAAATAACAGACATTTTAGAGTGAAGATTTTTAACCACACTTCACAAAAAAAAAATAATAATAAAAAAAAGAGAGCAGAAACAAAAACTAGACATTAATATGATAGAAAATTTATTTCAGTGATTAATAATGTTTGATAAACATGATGATAAATTAATTCTGTGTTTAGAAGTGCATATATTCATAACTGTCTTGCATTGCCAGGGAAATAACATATTGTTACAGTCTCGACAGAGACTTCTGGTTTAATGTTAAGGTCAGACGACACCTTCCTCAAAAAATATATAATTTTTTTAAGAGATTGTCATTGAAGAATAGGATTCCTCGCAAAAACTAAGGGTACCTTACCAGCCATTTTTTCATATTTCTTATTTAACACTTAAGGGTAATCTTCTAAACGGCCTATCTCACCATTTTTTGGTGTACCTATATTTAAAAACCTGAAAACAATGTAGAAATCAGAAGAGAATGCCAAATATGAATATTATTTATCTTATTCTAAGAGATACAAAACATATTATAAAGGAACGTGTCGACTGACCTTAATGTCAAGAAAAAAGGTAATGACCTTGACCTGGCCTTGCCTCTGATATTAAACGGTCAAATTAAATCTTACTGATATCATCACTTAGTGATATTGTCCTCTTGATTCTGTGAAAATTTCATAAATTTTTAGATACAAGAAATGTGAGAAGAATCCTACCTTAACCAACATAAAATATTTATTAATGTAAATAACCCCCACCCCTTCCCATCCCGACGCTTACAAACATACATTGTCTCATTACTTCTCCTTGAATTGAAAACTTCCATTAAAATACAGCGTAGTTTGATCGTCTTTTTTTATTTGATGAGAAAGTCGGTGATATTACATTGGACGACAAACTGAAATTAAGAGATTTTTTCACGACTGTCGTAAAAAAAACCAACACATCCTTAAAAAATACTACAGTAAACTATAGTACTAAAGTACCAAAGTAAACATTTAAAAACTTAAATTAATTATTAATAGTGAAAACTTTGAAACTTTGATTTACTACAGTGAAAACTTTGGTACTTAATTAACAATAGTAAAGACTTTGAAACTTTGATGTAATTATGTTTTGATTCCTATTCTTAGTTTTTCATTATGTTTCAAGATTACGATTTAGAAAAGGGTTCCAACATTTTTTTAGGAACAGGACCATTTCTCTAAAAGAATAATGTACAAGAAATGAATACTAGTACATGCATCAATAAAGAGGGTATCTCTTGCACCGAAAAAAGAACTATTCATTTAAATCTATTTCATTTTAATATTAGTCAGATGTAAACTTAGTCTTATATATCGAAAGAAAAAAAATATCATCTTTCCTGGACCAGTGGTTCTTGAGAAGAAGATTTTTAAAGATTTTCCCAAAATACTCCTATGTAAAACTTTGATCAGCCATTGTGGCCCTGCCCTATCCCTAGGGGTCATGATTTGAACAAACTTGAATCTACACTATCTGAGGATGATTCCACATGAGTTTCATCTTTCCTGGACCAGTGGTTCTTGAGAAGAAGATTTTTAAAGATTTTCTCTATATACTCCTATATAAAACTTTGATCGGCCATTGTGGCCCTACCCTACCTCGGGGGTCATGATTTGAACAAACTTGAATCTACACTACCTGAGGATGCTTCCACATGAGTTTCATCTTTCTTGGCCCAGTGGTTCTTGAGAAGAAGATTTTTTAAAAATGCCATTAATTTTTCACTAATTCATATTTATCTCCCCTTGGAAGAGGGCGTGGCCCTTCATTTGAACAAACTTGAATCCCCTTCACCTAAGGATACTTTGTGCCAAGTTTGGTTGAAATTGGCCCAGTGGTTCTTGAGAAGAAGTCGAAAATGTGAAAAGTTAACGACGACAACGACAACGCCAACGACAACGACGACAGACAACGGACAAATTTTGATCAGAAAAGCTCACTTGAGCCTTCGGCTCAGGTGAGCTAAAAACCGATACAGAAATTAAGTATCTTAATGAGATCTACTTGTGTGCCAAGTTATACTGAAATCAGACCAAAACTGTAGGAGGAGTAGCATTTTGAAAAATTGTTTACAGACAGATATACTACACAATGAAGTATGCGTCATTTAGAATTTTAAAAAAATCAGCTTCATCAACTTCATTCGACATGATTTTTATAATTTGATAATTATATACATGTACTAGTTTTCAAAATTGATTCTAAAATAATCATGGCACAGTAATGTATTCCAGTAAAACTGATAACAAATAAAGGATAAAGGAACCTTTATCTCAAAAATAATGTATCATTCAATGTTTTGCATTCATTTGTATTCTTTGTGTTTTATATACTTAAACATAAATTGTCAATATTGATGTCTCTCTTTTTCGAAATTTGGAGAAACGAAGCAGATAAAAAATACAATTATAGTGAAAATTAAAATTCTATTTTTCGATGCGTACATGTATAGCTGAAACGTTAACAGTGACATGTATTAAGCTGTATCAAAACTAAAAAACAAAGTTTGAAATATTTAGATTTATTACACACTTAGTAATAAATACAGGTTTTTTGCATATGTGATATGGCTGACGTCACCATAGCCGTATCAGCCCTGTAGGGCTGATATGGATTTGCAGGGCTGATAACCTGTATCAGCCCCGCAAGTCCATATCAACCCTGCAGGGCTGATACGGCTATTGTGACGTCAATATCACACCCTTAGTAAATTAACCACAAAAACAGTACTTGTGGTGGGTTCATATTCTTTTAATTTTAACTTTTTGAAAAAAAGGTTAATCTTGATTTACAAATACATGTAATACATTATTTTCAAATTAGGATCGAGTGCATTGAAATAGAAGTAGAAACAAACACAAATCGTATGAGACAATAGATCAGGCACATGTATGTATGAAGTCCGTAAATGATTATTTACTTATTTTCTTCTCAACTTAATGCGTTCTGTATTTAATTACTAAGTATGTAATAAATATAATAAAACATACCCTTTTCCACATCACATCCTGTATCAGCCCTCGACCAATATCAGCCCTCGGGCCTTCGACCCTCTGGCTGATATTGGTGTCTCGGGCTGATACAGGATGTGATATGGAAAAGGGTATGTATTATTCTCTATATATTCTATATATTTTAGGTTAAGTATTAAAATCATTGTATCCAATTAAAAGGAATGTAATTGCTTGTTTGCTTCTGTATTTTCAGTAAAAAATGGTTCTTTTAAAAGGATTTGAATATCATTTTATTTATCCCTTTGTATCTCTTTCTTCCAGCTATCTGACTGTCTGCCTCTTAAACATCCGGGGCTTAAAGACGTTCCCTTGACTAGATAGAAAAAAACAGTAAAACTTTGATAATTACAATTTATATTGCACAAGGGCATATATAAATATTTTGACAAGTGATATCTAATTGTTCAGGAAAGGTGGATGTGTGTTTCTCTTATATATTACAAGCGACTTCTAAATTTTATATCATTAAGGGTTGCAACTGCAACGCTTAATGATACACTAGTGTGTATCATTAAGCGTCGAATATGTCGATATTTGCTTGTTTCATTAAGCGTTGGTGTTGCACTGCATTTGTGACGCTTAATGATATAATTCTGTCATTAAGCGGCGATTGAGCATTAGCGGTTGATAATGTCAGCTATTAATGCAATAATTTATGTCATTTAGCGTTGCAATTGCAACGCTTAATGCTATTTATATCATTAAGTAGCGTTTTATCATTAGAAGTTGCTACAGAGCATGAAAGCCCTAGCCCTAACCGTTCAGAAGGTATGGTCATCGTTCAATTTCTTAAAAAATAGTCAAACTCCAAGGTCAAGGTCAAAGGGTTAAAGTTATTGTTATCAAATGAAAGGTCTTGTCATAATGATCAAATATGTAAAGTATAAAAGCACTAGCCCTAACTCTTCAAAAGTTATGGTCAAGATTTGCTTTTTTAAAGTAGGTAAATCTCAAAGGTCAAGGTCAAAGGGTCAAAGTTCTTGGTATTTTATGAAGGGTCTTCTCACAAGGATTACATGTATGAAGTATGAAAGCCCTATCCTTTACCGTTCAAAAGTTATGGCCAAGGTTAAAGTTTTTCACAAGTAAAGAAACCTACAAGGTCAAGGTCAAAGGGTCAAAGTTGTTAGTATCCAGTGAAAGGTCTTTTAACAAACATTAAATATGTAAAGTATAAATGTCCTGGTGTCTACTGTTCAAAAGATATGGCCGAAGTAAAATCTTAAAATTTTCATGTAAAATTGGGTCAAACTCCAAGGTCAAGATCAAAAGGTCAAATTTGGTGGTACATAAAGAAAGGTCTTGTCATAAGGATCAAATGTGTAAAGTATGAAAGCACTGGCCCTAACTCTTTAAAAGTTATGGTTAAGGTTTGCTTTTTTAAAGTAGATCAATCTCAAAGGTCAAAGGGTCAAAGTTCTTGGTATTTTATGAAGGGTCTTCTCACAAGAATTACATGTATGAAGTATGAAAGCCCTATCCTTTACCGTTCAAAAGTTATGGCCAAGGTTAAAGTTTTTTCACAAGTAAAGAAATCTACAAGGTCAAGGTCAAAGGGTCAAAGTTGTTAGTATCCAGTGAAAGGTCTTTTAACAAACATTAAATATGTGAAGTATAAATGTCCTGGTGTCTACTGTTCAAAAGATATGGCCGAAGTAAAATCTTAAAATTTTCATGTAAAATTGGGTCAAACTCCAAGGTCAAGGTCAAAAAGGTCAAATTTGGTGGTACCCAAAGAAAGGTCTTGTCACAAGGAATACACATATGAAATATGAAAGTCATAGTTCCACTAAATAATAAGTTATGGGCAAGGTTAAAGTTTTTGCGGACAAACAAACAGAGAGACAGACAGACAGACGGACACGACAAAAACTATATGCCCCCAAAACTTCGTTTACGGGGGCATAAAAAAAAACATACGGTTACGATTGTACCGCAACTAGAGATCGGAATTTTAAAAAATAATGCTAGTGTACTACATGACCAAAATCTTAGAACTAGTGGGCATTGACACTAATATTGATCTATTCCAGAAATCTTTATAGGAAGAAAAGGAAAGACAAGGAATTTAGATATGTGAGTTTTTAAATAAAGATGAGTTATTATTTGACTGAAGTGAATTTTACCAAAGCAAATTCTCTTAGTAACAACATCTCTAGCATTCTGACACATCTGATTCCCATGCCGACTCCAGGGTCTACACAAAAAGAACCCATTGGATACACCGCTCACCTGAGTAACTTGTCACCTTGTTTTTCTTTTTCTACCAAAACAGATTTCCTCGGTATGTCAATATTAATACCGTTATCATTGCTCTCCAGTTCTAGATTTTTTTTATTTAATACAATAGCATTGTTTTTTTTAAATCTGATCTTTCGTTTAGATCCAACCGTAGCCTTATGTCTCATAATTTGAAAAGGGAAAAAACTGAGTTGACGCAATTTATATTTAGGAATGTTTACCTATTAGTAGATTTAGTACGGTTAAGTTGTTCTTGAAGATTTCTTCGTATATGTACATACATGTATGTAAATACAGTACTTCCTTTTAAAACATATGCATTACCAGTGACTATAGTTGCCTGTCTGACAAAGTGGTTTGCTCTAGAGTCGAGGTGTAAGGAGTTGATCCTTATCACGGGTTTGAATTCAACTGCTGGAGATAGAGACCGGTACTTCGGATGAGACTGTATAAAGCGAGGTTCCGGTAGGTGCTTACTGCGCAAAGAAATCCTACTTCTCACTGGCTCCACGTGTCAAAGGTACCATGTAGGTCTAGATCTCCACGGCAAGTGGTTGCCTTTCAACATAAGTGAAAAATTCTTAAAAGTGACGTTGAATAAAAAAAAAAACCAAAAAACCCCAATTTCTGTAAATATTACATAACTTATTAAGTTTTATTTACTCTGATAAATATCATTGCAGGTAATTTGTTTATTTATTTGTTTTGACTTTATTTTCTAAAAGAAAAAAAAACTTTCCGTTTGGACACCCAATCCTTCTACTCTATTAGATGTATCTGATATCCCTGTTTTGTATGGATAACATGTGTTAATAACTATAGTGGCACGGCTGTTTGGGGTAATTATGTTCCCCAAACGAAGTTGGGGAACATATTGTTTTTACTCTGTTTCTTATTATTATTATTATTATTATTATTCTTTTTTCTTCTTATTTCTTCTCCGGACTTTTTTTGTCCGGAAGTGTTCTCAGAAACTGTTCACCAAACTAAGTTAAAACCTTTTTAGGGTTAATAGGTGTGTTGTGTAGATGTGCTGAACGAAGGTCATTTTGCGCGCATACGCCTGCACGTGCGGGCGCGTGAAGTGAGTTAAATGACTGATATACTTAATATAGCCATAACTTTTACATTTTTTGATGAAATGCTTAGAAACTCATTACATAAGGATATATGAATAGTGTTAATATAATGACACTGTCAAATTAGCACGAACTCACGCGCGTGCACGTGCGCTTTGCTCTGATTGGCTGAAACTAAAATCTCAATATCTCTTTTGTTTTTTGACGAAACCCTTTCAAATTTTAAACATAGTCATGCATAAGGATATCCTACAATATGATATATAAAAAATTTCATGAAATCACGCGCATGCACGTGTGCTGCAATCTGATTGGCTGAAACTTTAAATGGCTATATCTCCTTTATTTTTTGACAAAATGCTTTGAAGTTTAAAACATAGTCATGCATTAGGATATCCTACAATATGATATAAAAAAAAATTCATGAAATCACGCGCATGCATGTGTACTGCAATTTGATTGGCTGAAACTTTAAATGGCTATATCTCATTTGTTTTTTGATGAAATGCTTTGAAATTTAAAACATAGTCATACATTAAGATATCTTACGATATGATTCAGAAAAATATTTATGAAATCACGCGCATACATGTGTGCTGCAATCTGATTGGCCAAAACTTGAAATGGCTAAAACTCCCTAGTTTTTCAACCAAACAGGATGTGATTAAGAACATAGATAGATATAAGGGACTCTTACAAGAAGGTATTGTCGTCATGCACGTGCACGCACGTGCATGCATTTGGAATGAGTGAAATTAAAGATACACTAGAATGCCTGATTTTAATACTTTTGGACTGAATGCTTTAATATATACTATATTTAAATATAATAGATAATGTAGACAAGATGATATGATCTTAACGCACATGCATTCACATGCGATTGGGCGCAATGCTAAAATTTGAATATAATTGGTAGCCTTCTGAGAAAACGTTGTTAAAGTAAGAAATGCACAGAATTTGTCTTATTTAATGAAGCTTACAGGGAATGTGGAGCCAAAAGGGAGTTGGGGAGCGTTTGGGGAACATCTGTAACGGTGCCCGTTACAATTAGCACTAGTTAGTATTGGAGTGAGGGGGGGGGGATTAAAGACCATGAGAAG
Source organism: Saccostrea glomerata (assembly GCA_003671525.1). NCBI lineage: Eukaryota > Metazoa > Mollusca > Bivalvia > Ostreida > Ostreidae > Saccostrea > Saccostrea glomerata. Next base: position 38,859 of record PRKT01001553.1, read on the forward strand.
AATTCTAATGACACACCATTTAAGCATTTGATTTCATTGGCTATAAAAGTGATTAAATGTTAATTACATTGATAATTGAATTCTTTCCTTTTCAATTTATATTGTGAATACAATATCAGCAAGCCTTAAATATTTTTATGAAGAAAATTGTGACTACGTGTAGTTAAAAGTTAAGCAGTTCTTGGAGGAGCAGTAGAAAGACAGAAACCTTTCTGTCTGATAAATTTTTCGTGCCCATGCAAGATGCTTTCACAATTAAAAATTCTTTCTTAAAAAAATAAGTTTCGCTATTCTGAATTACATTCAAGCAGCATTCAAAAGTCTCTTTAATTCTTCTATTCAGCATGGTTTCTATATGTGCATATACTAACATTGTAAACCGGTCTTATACATCTATAATCTTGAGGTTATATTCAAGGAATACTTGATCAAGTTCTCTTCAGAATTTCATATTTGCAGTCTTTTGTGCATGTTAACGAGGCTGGGGGGTGGCAGCCATTTTTAGGCTATTTCAATCTCCTTTAAAAGGAGAGCTCCATATAAAGATATACAAAAATGATAAAATTTTAAAACTAAAATGTATGATTTTTTTTCTTTGCCAAATGATAGTTGACAGCTAAAGATACCATATCTAAAAAAATAAGTTAAATCTGATGGTTAATTTGGGATTAATTTGTTGACCCCCCAGCCTCCTTAAATTCATATATCAATGAAATTCAAAAAATCAATTCACTGCATTAACTGCTCTGATAGAGAAAAATAAAAATGACTTTCTTACAAAAGTGTACGAATAAGGTTGGCAAGACGGGATATAATGGAAATCTTAATAAAAGACTTTAAACATAAGGTTATTTGTACATTGCATATGAAGCAGATACGTCGTAGTTTTCAAAAGTTAAGCAAATCTCCGGAGTTCATATACAATGGCGGCTCATATACATGTTTCTGCCAATGAGGACATTAGACTGAACTGTAACAAACACAATAATGATTTGTTCTCATTGTTTTGTAGGGATTGCGAGAGTCATCTCTGCATCAACTGTCCTAAACTTGATCATGCTGGACATGACTTCTGTGAAGTTTCAGAAGTCATAGAACTTCATAGACAAGAACTACAAAGAATTTTGTGCCGTGATACGTCATCAAAATTTCTTGAAAAACGTTTGGGTCATTTGAAAGAAGAACAAAACTCTTTAGCCGCGCATATCGAAAGTCTGCTACGAAATGTAATAGACCGAGAGGACGAAATCATTGAGAAAATAAAAATTTGGAGACAAAAAATATTTGACAAAATCGTATCATTCAGAGAAGCTCGTGAGAAACATTTAAGGGACGATCAACTGGTTATATCTGCTCTACTTCAAAGCCATGAGAAGAGTCCAGAACCAGAAAAGGCTGCATTGGAACTTTCGTATTTGTGTATCCAAGGAAAACATCTATTAGTTGAAGAACATTGCATAACGTCTGATAAAGATATGTCTGATTTATGTAGTTTTAATATCGGTCCATCTGGTGAAGACTTATATGACACTTTTGGAATATTTAGATATGGTTCGGAAGAAGAGTCATCGTCAGATTCAGTTTCAATTAACAGCAGCAAAGAAGAAGAAAAAGAAGAATTCTGTGACTGCGAGGGCTTACAAGGAATATATCAAATATGCAATAAGTCGATAAAAAATATTGTACCAATCAATAGTGTGAGTTTCTTTCTTCTTAGTTCGAATAACGTTTACTCTGTGATTTTCACGGAAGTAAGATTGATATGAAACTTATTTTAAGCAACGTTTGGCAAATCGCCCTAATACCATCAACAGGAGATATACTTTCAATTATGAACGGCCTGAAACAAATAAAACGTATTTCAAATGAAAATATTATAACAACTTTTGTAGTTACCACTTACCGGTACATGTATAAAGATGTCAGTTCCGGTGGACACCAGGCATATGCATGTGTTTTAAATAAAAGGATAAAACGTGGCTCTGGCAATTGGTCATTTAACATTCTCCTATTAAACGAGTTTGGGGTGATTTTGAAGACATCCAAAAGTGGTCCATTTAATCTTTTTGACACGGGGAGATTGCTAATGTCGAATGAAGAGAATAAATTTTATCTTTCAACCGAGGAAAAGACTCGAATATTCGATGGCGAATCGGGAAAAATTACTGTGGGAGCAGTGGGAAATGATCCACATTTCCGATTCCATTCATGTGACTTGATAACCGATAGTGGCAACAATGTATTACTTGTTGTTAAAATGACAACGCCATTCATTTATTGGACAAATCCTTGAAATTTCAGAAACTATTATTGACCGAAGAAGATGGGCTCCGATCACCATCTTGTTTAGCACTAGACACCTTTGGTTATCTCTGGGTGGGATGTGAAGATGGACAGATGCATATTGTGAATTATCAGTATTCACTGACCACAGATCGTTTAGCAAGACTAAAATCTAAAAGATAGGGGCATTCATGGACAATACTACCAGTTTTATGTGAATTAAAGAGGTTTTAAAATATATTTTTATTGGAAATTGTATTTTTTTTTTTAGACTTATACATAATTGATTTAAAGTTAAAAATTTCATATATCGTGACATACATGTACTTTGAGTAAGAAATGTTTCTTTGCATGTACAATTAAGCTGTAAGCTGTAGCAAAATGACTTCAAATGTCAGTGTGATTTATAAATTCACTGTCATGAATACCAATTAAAAACAAAACAAATACTTTTCAAAAGATTTTAGAAAGTCCTTTATGGATTAAACCATTTGAGAAATACTATATAATCCATACATGTATTTGATTCACTGTAAAATATCCAGGAGGTGAAACATAACACTGGGTTAATAATTGTCTGCCGATGTAGCGCTTGTCTACTCATCTTTTCCTTCCCCCTTCTCTCTATTTGCTCCCCTTTGATCTCTGGCTCTCTATTGCTTTTTTATCATTGCACTAATTTTATTGTAATCAATAAGTATCGCAGAAGTTGCTGGCACGAAAAAGATCCCTCGCTGCTTTATGGCCGTTATGCCTAGGTCACATTTAAGCCGATGGTCGGGCGACTGAATTTTTCTGGTCTTGTCGGCTGAAAGAACATGATCGGCCGACACAGTATCGGGCGACACGGAGCAGTCACATTATTTCCTAGGGACACCGATGACTTGAATAAATAACACAAAAATCTTTTTTCTTTAGAAACCACCAATAATTTTTCAAACATCTATAAACAAATAGGGGACGTGAGTAATGTTTGCAAGGCAAAGTGGCAGATGCTTATAAAATTGTTACTCAATGTTGAAAATGTGTGCAAAATTTTGTATGGAATTGCATAAAAACGACAAATGATCCATATCTAAGCAGCAAAAAATACTTAAGATTTCTTTATATCTTACGGATTAAATATTTATGTTATTTTCGTTCAAAAAATGTATATCAATCCATGCATCAAGATTTTGTTTGTGTTATGCATCCTTGATAGGTTGAATATTCACAAGTCGGCCAATCGTCACCCGATCATCGAGCTCTGAGCTACAGTTTGATTTTTAACGTCGGCCGAAATTTTAAACACCCTTATTGTCCAACGACGGACGACCGACTTAATAAACTGACCGCCGATGGTCGGACGATGATCGAAGGTTTGTCGACGGATAACTTCAATTGAAGAAATCGGCCACCGACGCATAAAAAATTATAACTTGGACCGACGGACACAAATTTGGTCGGCCGACAAAAAAAGAAGTCAAAATCGGGCAAGACAACGGCCGATGAATTGCCGACTGTCACCCGAAGAATCCCATTTTTGCTTCAAAACCCGTCGGCCGTTGGTCGTTTTTGGAAATGTGACTGGGGTTTTAGTGTCGAGTACAGGACAAAATTTGTATGTCTCCATCAACAAGTAGAGTGAGCAAATATTCTCGCGAGAGACGTTAAACAACATACAATCAATCATTGAAAGAGAAGAAGATAAATTGTTCTAGTGCTAGAGAATTAGCAAGTAATTTGATGGGTAACTTGGCTGTAAAAATATTTATTGCATTTACATAAATATAATTATGTAAGTGTCCTCAACAATTAATAGTGTAAAATTTCTTACTGTTACAAATTCAGTGTGTTAGCAATATCAGCAATATCAATAGTTTAAATCATCTTCAGCTTCACCCTAATTTTTGAAGATTTTTGCTAAAGGAGACGCTAAAGAGCATGCTGGCTCACCTATGCAAGTTATTGCAATATCAAATGCAATGCCACCCTGTCACTAAGCCGTTGATTTCCTGATGGTTCAATATTTTTTTTCATTCTTGTTTGTGGCCCCATGGGGATCCGGGTTAGAATAGGTCTCAGTAGCCCCTTGCTTGTCGTAAAAGGCGACTAAATGGGGCATTCCTTCGGATGAGACCGTATAAACCGAGGGTGTCACAGCAGGTGTGGCACGATGAAGATCCCTCCCTGCTCAAAGGCCGTAAGTGCTTAGCATAGGCCTAAATTTGCAGCCCTTCACCGGCAATGGTGACGTCTCCATATCAGCAAAATATTCTGGAGAGGGACGTTAAACAGTATATAATCAATTAATCAATCAATCATTCTTGTTTGTGTTTTTTTTTTAGTTAAAATTTTAAAGAAAAAATTTTACAATAGAAGCAACCCATTTTGTTAAAACTAATTTTGTTGTTTTCGCAACAAAGTTTACTATGACGTCATTTTTTATATTGTTGCGTAAATCGAAAGAACTATATGCGGTATATTGTATATATGTGCCCCCCATAAAAATCAAATTTTAAAAACTTCCTGAAATTTGCTGAATTCAATAAATTGTATGAGAAATATAAATTTACAGAATATATTATTGTTTCAAAGTAGTTTATTCACAATTTTTGTTTTTATGACGTCACAAACTAGTCCGATTTTATATCCTTTTTCAGAAAGAGGACAAAATGGACAACATTTCAAAAATTTAAGCTTTAAAATTTATAAAGCGCAAGTTTGTTCAAGAACAAAATTTACATATTTCATTGATACATGTATTATAATTCTATACATTATATCAAAATATTGAGCCTGAACACACATGCGCTCGGTGACTTTTACTCAAAATATCGACGAAAAATCTACAATTTTCTGTAGAATTCATAAAAAAACAGAAATTTACGTCATGTTTGTGACGTCATTTCGTACATATGACGTCATTACTAATGAAAATATTCAGTGCGTTGAAGTCAGCATATACCCCCTATCTAAAAACATAATTAAATATTTCTCCATCAAAGTTTGGTTTGGGGGGGGGGCAAATATCGGTAATTACCGAATAAAGTTCTTTGTAATTGGAATGGAATGAAAACTCACAGGTACTTGTGGACAGGACACCCCCTCCCCCACTATATACCCCTGGTTAAAATATATTTTTTTTCTTTTTTTGTCATGAATTATGTTTCTAGTACTTATTTACAACGTACATGTATTCCATATGAAAAATCCAAAAAATAACATAGATTTAACGATTTACTAAAAAAGTCATGCCTTGGTATTATAAAATAGAGAAGGTAGATCACTTCGGTTTGTTAATGCGGACCCCTCTTCATTACCGGGCCTAAAATATTATATACCTACTACATGTCACCAAAATGTGTCATGATATCTTGTTTCGGTAGATATTTTTGTCGTTAATCGTGTCATTTAATTGCCCAGACATTCCCCAATTATCTAAGTATTCAGCGTCAAACGTGAAAAATTTGGAAATGTCAAAGCAGAAATTACGGAAGTGATACAAAAACGACACATAGCGGGTAACTTTCGAGTTCCGAGTGTCATAGTATTAAGGGAAAAGCCAAAGGACTACGAAAAAGTTCGGGAAAATTTTGATAGAAGAAGTCGAAATCGATTCATTAGAATTTAATTTTTGCTGCAGATTTTCGAGATGAATTAGGGTCGTCTTCAATATTCTTTTTAGAGGATTTATTACTGATACAATGTAGTGTTTTAAAAATCGCAATTATGTACTAGAAACATAATTCATGACAAAAAAAGAAAAAAATATATTTTGACCAGGGGTGTATAGTGGGGGGGGGGGGT
>PRKT01001553.1:45091-70020 GCA_003671525.1 Saccostrea glomerata
GGGGGGGGGGGGATCCTGTCCACAAGTACCTGTGTGAAAACTCCACAATAAAAATATCACTCTTTTACGATCACTTAAAGTGTGCCCTAAAGTCCGACGACAAAAAACAAAACCAAAAAAAAAAAACAAAAAAAACAAACAAACCCTCCCCCAAAATTGGAATTTTTCTAAGTCCAAAAGGGCATACCTCTGTCAAAAATGGCGCGATTGTACTCAAAACAGAACTTGACCTACATATTAAGGACATACGCAACGTACCTCACCTACTGATAATTTTTCAAGATATTCTAACTTTAAACTTACAATACCATTACATGTTCTCAGACAAAAAATCAGCATGCGTTACCAGGAGTTTTGAAAAGATATCAAATGGTGAAAATTTTTGCATTATTCATAGAAAAATGCACAAAAATTACACAACAAAAATTCCAGATTTTTTTTCATCAAAAATTGTTTCAGAAGAGGTGTACAAATTCATACATAGACATTAAAAGTATTGCACACGGGTCCTTCATTTAGTGAAACCCTTCAACTCCAGGGAAGAACCCAATAAAGTTCAAACTACATTGCGTATGACCTTAATCTGATTAATCTGTATACCAAATTTCATTTCAGTATGTGCAACCTCTGCAAAGAAAATGAACGGGAACTGCAAATAATTGAAATTTTTCTAAGTCTAAGAGACATAACTCTGTACAAAATAGAACTTAACTAAGATATTCATGTGATATATCTGTATTCCTAATTCCATTTCAGAATGTGCAACGGTTGCGAAGAAAATGAACGGAAACTAAGTGGATCGACAGAACGACAGACAGCAGCAAAGCAGTATGCCTTCCCTTCTTCGAAGGGGGGAAATAACAATAATAGTATTTAAAATAGATTAATTTTTTTTGTCTGCACACACTTAATATTTACCAATTATTGCAAAAAATGTATAGGCTGCCATATTATATATATAAGATGGAAAATGGAAATAAACAGGCGTGTTTGTCAACATAAAAAATCGTATATTTTTGTTAACAGTATTATAAAAAAAACATGTAAAAACTGGCTCAAATGCATAATTCTGATGCTGAAAGTTTCGTAATACTTGCTATTTATCAAAAACTTTTGGATTGTGTATATCAGGGAAACTATTTTACATAAGTTCAATAAATTCAAGAAAATGTCTGAATAAAGATACCCGAGAAGGAGTTATTTACCTTGTCAACATTTTTTTTTATTGAATTGAATAATTGATTAAATAAAGAAAATATGCATATTTTAAATTCTTTTACTTACCTATATTTTTCATTACAATTACCCGGTATTTGAAAAACATTCTTTCAAAAGATATAATTGTTCTATTGGATATGCATTTAAATTCAAATTCGTAACAGTTTTTTGCAAAAACCTATGATATCATAGGAGGATGGAAATACCTTAAAGAAGCTTTGATTTAATCAAAATTATAATTATAGAATATTGGAATGATCCAATATCAATGCCATTAACATTGTCTTTAAGTTCGGAAGATTTATTTTTTAATTTATACATGCATTATTCAACATGTCGATCTCTGATTTTGGTGAAACCGGGATCTCAGATCTGATAAATAAAAGGAAAAACGAATTCAAACAATTTACTGTAATGTATTTTGCTAATTTGTAATTGGTTTTGTATGTTTTAACAACTCTCAAGATCGCATTTTCCTTATACACCGAGGTCGTTTGTCTGTCTGTTTAATTTTGAATGGATTTTTTAAAACACATCCACAAACCAATTTGTCTGTCTGAACGCCATTTTACTTATTTGGTGTTTTGCATGATTCTTACATTTTTGTTTCGACTTGAACTAATAACTGTATTGGTGAAACAACTGTTTGTGTCATTACTTACTAGAGTGATGTGCAAAACTTCCAAGAATTTCACCTACACGAAGTAGAGATTAATATAAACTAATGGCATTTTTTTATGATACAAACTAAACTTGGGGGAGCAGTAGAAAGACAAAAAAATATGTAATCTGATAAACTCTTTGTACCCAAGACAACCTTTACAACCAAAAAATCTTTATAACAACCTCTATCACGGAAAAAGCTTTCGTTAACCAGGCACGTAGCATCGTTTTTGAAAGTGGGGGGCCAACCAGAGAAAAATTTTTTTTTTACTAACCTTGAAAAGTTGACATGCAAAAAAACAGACGGACGCCGGACAAAATGTGATCAGAAAAGCTCACTTGAGCTTTCAGCTCAGGTGAGGTAACTAGACATTAATATGATAGAAAATTTATTTCAGTGATTATTAATGTTTGATGAACATGACGATAAATTAATTCTGTGTTTAAAAGTGCATATATTCATAACTGTCTTGCATTGCCAGGGAAATAACATATTGTTAAAAATAGTTCAGAATCGAGATATAATTCGTTTATAATCATCTACAAGAAGGAGTGTTAATTCACCTGTGTCAAACTGCTTCTGAGGATGTTCTTGTTCTGGATTGCATGCTACAAAATATTATATAGGTTATGCTATACATGTACTGAAAATTCATCAGAAACAAAATACAAGTTCAAAATTGCATATCAATCAACTCTGTTTATAAAAAGATATGTGACCTCGGGGAGAAGGGATGTGGTATTTTTAAAGTTAAAGTTAGCATAGGTCTACGATATAGTTTATTTCATACCTTCTAAGCTTGTAACTGCCTCTGTGCACAGGAATGAAGCTGACCGGATTGGAAATACAGCACATTCACTGTCTATAACAGAAATGATATCACTTGCTTTATGATAGGATTATAACGTAACTTAGATATTAAATCATTATTAAAATAATCAAGTGCCACTGATAAATATATATATAAATATAATTTATGTTTACATATACAAATGTATATGTCAGAAAGCATTATCTACATTTATATTTATAAACAAATCACATACTAACATTAATTGTTTATCATATGCCATTTTCAAAAGCAAGTACATGTGTATATATTTTTGTCCATATATTGACAATAAAGAATTTAACCTGAAACAAGACTGTCGCACCCCCCTGCAATGCCAGAGACCACAGTATTGGACATTATTCCAATGATCTAGAATGAAATTAATAAAAAATTAAACATTTAATATATGAACTCATTAATTATTATAAGATTTTCATCATTAAATAAGAAACATACTTAGTTAAATATAATGGTTAATAAACATTTTATTTACATGTGTTGTGCTTTTTCAATTTCTGTATTATTTTGAAAGATTCATTGATAAACAAAACCTTTTTCTCCCAATCTTTTATATCTGTTGGGGGTAAACCTCCACCTGTCTGCCGTTGTGTTTTTAACCTCTCCACCTCCCTTTTTTTCGTGGAGGACTGAATATCCTGCCACTTCTTTTTCACTTCTTTCAACGATGTGCAATATAATTTGCTGCTAACTAAAGGTAAAATACGGGTACGATGAAAAGTGTGATTCTAGAAGATAAAAGAGACTGTAGATTACAAATACTTTTTTAAAAAGTCAAAATCACATAAAAATCATTTGTTCTGTCCATGAACACTCCTATCTTTTAGATTTTAGTCTAGCTAATCGATCTGTTGTCAGTAAATATTGATAATTCACAACATGCAACTGTCCATCTTCACAACCTACCCAGAGATAATCCAAGCTGTCTAGTGCTAAACAAGATGGTGATCGGAGCCCCTCTTCTTCAGTCATTAGCAGTTTCTGAAATTTTAAGGATTTGTCCAATAAATGAATGGCGTTGTCATTTTAACAGCAAGTAAAACGTTGTTTTTGTTATCTATAATCACGTCACATAAATGAAATCGAAAGCGTGGATCCGTTCCAACTGCTCCACAGTATTTTTCAGTATTTTTTCACGATTCACCATCAAATATTCGAGTATGATCTTTGGTTGAAAGATAAAATTTGTTATCTTCGTTTGTCTTAAACAGCTTCCCTGTGTCATGGAGAAAAAGAAGATCACGTGTAAATGTCTTCAAAATCACTCCAAACTCGTTTAGTAGGAAAATTTTAAAAAACCAAAAGCCCGATGAGCCATATTCTTTGAATTTATACAAAACACATGCGTATGCCTGATCTCCTCCTGAATTGACATCTTCATACTGGTCTCTCGTAACTAAATATGTTGTTATGTTAATTTCATTTGAAATGCGTTTTATTTGTTTCTGATCGCTCATTATTGAAAGTACAAATGTATGTCTCCTGTTGACGGTATCAGTGCTATTTGCCAAACATTGCTCAATGTAAGTTTCATGTCAATCTTACTTCCGTTAAAAGTACATAGGTATACGTTACTTGAAGTCAGGAGAAAGAACCTAAAACTATCAATAGGTACAATACATTTTAATGACTTATTGCCAGCTTGGTACAACCCTTGTAAGTCCTCGCAATCACAATATTCCTCGTTATCTTCCTCTTTGCTGCTGTTAAGTGAAATTGAATCTGACGATGACTCTACTTCCGAGTTATATTTAAACACTCCAAATGTATCATACAAGTCTTCACCTGCAGGTCCTATTTTAAAGTTATATGAATCGGTAATATCTCTATCAAACGCCAAGCAACGTTCCTCACCTAATAGATGTTTTCCTCGGAAACACAAATATGAAAGTTCCAATTCAGTTCTTTCTGGTTCTGGACTCTTCTCAAGGTTTTTAAGTTCATGTAGAGCAGATATAATCATCTGATTGTCCCTCAAATGTTTCTCACGAGCCTCTCTGAATGATACGATTTTGTCTATTATATTTTCTCTCCAAATTCTTACTCTCTCAATAATCTCTTCCTCTCGGTCCATGACATTTCGAAACAGGCTTTCAGTTTGCGCGGCCAAAGATTTTTGTTGTTCTTGCAAATGGCTCAAACGTTTTTCAAGAAAATGTGATGACGTATCGCAACACAGAATTTCTTGGAGTTCATGCTTGTGAAATTCTACGACTTCTGAAACTTCACAGAAGTTTTGTCCAGCATGATCAAGTTTAAGGCAATTGACGCAGAGATGACTCTCGCAGTCCCTACAAAACAATGAGAGTAAATCATTATTGTGTATGTCACATTTCAGTCTAATATCCTCATTGCCAGAAACATGTATATTAGCCGCCATTGTATGTGAACTTCGGGGATTTGCTTAAATTTTGAAAACTACGAGTGCTTGATACGCAATGTACAAATTACTTATGTTAAAAGTCTTTTATCAAGATTTCGATCACTTCCCGTCATACCAACCTTATTCTGTCACTTTTGTAGTAGAGTCAATTTCATTTTTCTGCATCAGAGCTTGTTAATTGATTTTTTAACGATTCAACGATATCTGAATTTAAGCTGCACAAAAGACTGCAAGTATGAAATTCTGAAGAGGGCTTGATCAAGTTGTCCCTGAATACAATCTCAAGATGATAGATATATAAGACAGGTTTACAATATTTATATATGCACATATACAAACAATGCTGAATATTATAAATTTATTGACTAAGTTCGGGGGCAACATGCGTTTTGTTCGGACCAAAGAACCAATTTCGAGGATTTGGAAAACGCATTTTGGCCGAGAACATAGTCAACAAATGTTTTGTTATACCTTGCATTTTGAAATTTTTTGACATACATGTATTTTGTCCTGTCTTCCGTGATGTAAATTCAGATCAGTCACTGTTGAACACCAACGAATGAAAATGAGATTAAGCTGCGCCCATTCTGTGATGTAAGCGGTCCAACATCTCATCGACCGGTCCAACATCACACTCAGCAGTCAAATATAGATTTTTTTTCTGCCTGATCAACAAAACATCAGAAATGTTAGACTTTTATTCAAATAATTTGTATAGGAACAAATCTTAAAGGTAAAACAAAAAGAATTAAAGAGACTTTTGAATGCTGCTTGCATACAATTCTGTATAGAGAATGCTTTTTATTGAGGAAAGAATTTTTAAGTTGTGAAAGTGTCTAACAAATGCATGTAGAACTAATCAGTTAGAAAGGTCTCTGTCTTTCTACTGCTCCCCCAAGACTAGTTTGAATTATCAAAAATTTATATTTCCTTTGTTTTAATCTTTGCAAGGTGAAATTTCTAAGACCCCCCCCCCCCTCACTCCAATAATAAATACACAAGTACTCCAATCAGCCATCCCACAATTCAGTCATTAACGCAAGTTAACCATACATTACAGAAATCTCGGAAACACCTAAAAGAGTAGAAGGATTGGGTGTCCAAACTGAAAGACTGCGAGGATTTGTGCAGGTTTTATTGGCTTACAGGTATTTAATTTATTTTTAAATTAAAGTCGAAACAAACAAACAAACAAACACAATACCTGCAATGATATTTATCAGAGTATAAAAAGAGAACTTAATAACTTAAGCAATAAATTTGCAGTGATCGGTTTTGTTTAGTTTTTTTTATTTAAGGTCCCTTTCAAGAATTTTTCACTCATGTTGAAAGGCAACCACTTGTTAGTGAAGGGCTAGAAATACTGGGTACCTTTGACGCTTGGGGCCATTGATAAGTAAGATTTTTTTCGCGCAGCAAGCACCTACTGAAACCTCGCTTTATACAGTCTCAACCAAAGTACCAGTCTCCATCACCCGCAGTTGAATTCGAACCCGTAATGTAAGGATCAACCCCTTACACTGCGGCGCTAGAACAAATCAATTTGCCCTGCAAACGACCAGTCACTGGTAATGTATAAGTTTATAAGGAATTACTGTATATGTAAATATAGGAAGAAGTGTTTTCAAGAACATATTAAACGTAATAAATGTACTTATAAGCAAACACTCCTAACTGTAAATTGCGTCAATCCTTTTTTTTTCCTGTTCAAATTATGAGACAAGATGTTTTGATTGGATCTAAACGAAAGATGCTAGTGTACTTCATGAAAAAATGTAAAAGTAGAGAGCAATTATAACAGCATTGATATTGACGTATCCTAGAAATCTGTTCTGGCAGAAAAGGAAAGAGAAAGAGACAAGTGACTGACAGGTTTGTAATCTATGGATCCTTTTTTGTGTAGACCCTGAAGTCATCATGGAAATCAGATGTGTCAGAATGCTAGAGGTTGTTACTAGAAGAACTTGCTCTAGGTACATTCACCTCAGTCAAATAATATCTCATCTTTTATTAAAAACTCGCATATCTAAATTCCTTGTCTTTGCTTTTCTTCCAAAGAAGATATCTGGGAAAAATCAATTTCAGTACCATTAACATTGACCTCTGGTTCTAGATTTTTTTCATGCAGTACACTAGCATTATTTTAAAAAATCCTATCTCTAGTTACGGTACAATCGTAACCGTATGTTTCATTATTGTTAAAAAAAGGGAAAAAATGAGTTCAGACAAGTTAAAGTTTGAAGTGTTTGCTTATTAGTACATTTAGTACGGTTTCGTCGTTCTAGAAAACACTTCTTCCTACATATCTAAATACTTATAAACCTATGTTCACCATGACTTATCACCCGCTTGGCGCAGTGGTGAGAGCGTTGGATCTATAGTCAGGGAGTTAGGAGACGATTCTTACATTATGGATGCGAAAATTCTACTTTCAGACAAAAAAGTAGTTGCAATTATATATGATGGAATAGCAAGAGGAAAACGAGTGTGTGTTTTCTGATTGGTTGAATGTAGGTATGCTAATATTTTCATTTTTAAGTAAAATATTAATGTCGGAAATCAATGATGGAATGTACATGTAGGAATATTACAGAAGATATATAGAAATACCAGGGGAGGTTGTAGGAGTTAAGATTTATATTTTTGGCAGAATCTCATTTACTGTCGATCACTGTAAGTTGAAAACAACTGTAAATTTGACTTATAAATGACGCAACACGGTATTATTTTTCCGTGTTTTAATAATTGCTTAGAATGAAGTTTCAAATGATACCATTCAATACATAGATTCGTTTGAAAGGGAATGGAATGAGTTTTATACTGGGAGGGCATAAGGTTTCCATAGAGTTCTATGGGAAATTAATTAGTACTCTTTTTCTTAAGAGAGAGCCAAAGAACGAAAGGATGAGAAAGAGAGGAGGAGGAGGAAGAAGGAAAATGATGACACACACTATATTGACATAATCAACAAACAAGCATTCTGAGAGTATTGCACAAGCAATACAGGCCGGGATCTTCTTTTTTCTCCTTTTTTCTTTAGGTTGTCAGTTTTTAGATCATGTATACATATAAAAAACAGAAAAAGTGACCCTTAAATGTGGATAATTCAGTAGTTACTTGTTTATGAATGTCTTGAAATTAAGTCAAGTTGTCTTTCCAAAAAAAAAATACATGAATGTTTTGCAAACAAAAACTTGATCTATGATTGGTCTCTATAAAGTTACCCAGCAAGTTTCTGATTAATTTATTTTACACATGACAATCTCATTTAGAATTTTAATACATGTATAGTGCATCACGAACTCAATTGTGAACCCAATTATAAAACAAAACACCATAGTTTCATAAAAAATCAATAAATTGAAACAAAATGCAAATTTGATCTCAAACTCATCAAGATACACTCACATATTAAAAATTATCTCATTTTCTGCAAGCTTTTAGAAAAAAGGTGTGCATAATCATATGGCCCAGACTGACAAACAGGCTCAGGGACAGACGGAGAGACTGACTCGGAGGAAACCTGTAGTCCCCCCTCCCGGTTTCACCGGTAGGCGGCTTATTATAACCTAAGTGTTATGTTCCATATCTGCTGGACATTTTACTGTGATATTTGGAATATGAGTTTATATTATATTGTTTCTCAATTGATGCATTAATTATATATTGTTTTTGTAAAATATTAATTACAGTGGTTTTTATGCTAACACACTGGAGTTTGCAATCAAATATTCTGCTTAATCGCTATAAAGAAGGTTACGGTAACGATGTAATTTTTATCTTCAGATCAATAATAAATCATTCTTCAAATTAAAGTTGACTGCATTTTAGAATAACAAAAAAACTCTTATAAAACCAAAAGATTTTACCCATAAATACCCCTATCTTTTAGATTTTAGTCTAGATAATCGATCTGTCATTAGTAAATACTGATAATTCACAACATGCACCTGTCCATCTTCACAACCCACCCAGAGATAACCAAAAGAGTCTAGCGATAAACAAGATGGTGATCGGAGCCTGTCTTCTTCAGTCAGTAATAGTTTCTGAAATTTTAAAGATTTGTCCAATAAATGGATGGCGTTATCATTTTTTACAGCAAGCAAGAGGTTGTTGTTATTATCATTAATCATGTCACATAAATTGAATCGTGAGCTTGGATCTCTTCCCACTGCTCCAGAGTAACTTGCAGATAGTTTGCCTGATTCGGCATCGAACAATTGAATTGTTCCGCAGTTTGAAAGGTAGAATTTGTTCTCTTTCTTTGTTTTTAATATCCTTAATATAGCAAAAGAAGGATAAAGTCCATGTTCAAATGTCTTCAGGATAACCCCAAACTCGCTTAATAAGTGAATATTTGTGGACCATTTGGGAGGTTTCGTCCAATTTGTATTCCATTTGTATGAAACACATGCGTATGCATTATCTCCTCCTGAATTGGCACCTTCATATTGGCCTGTAGCAACTACAAACGTTGTTATAATATTTTCATTTGATATGCGTTTTATTTGTTTCCGACCGCCCACAATTGAAAGTATGTCTCCTGTTGACGGTATCAGTGTGATTTGCAAAACATTGTTTAAAATAAGTTTCATATCAATATTACTTCCGTGAAAAGCACACAGGTATACATTACTTGAACTAAGAAGAAAGAACCTCAAACTATTCACGGGTACAATATTTTCTATTGACTTATTGCATACTTGATAATGTCCTTGTAATCCCTCGCAATCACAAAATTCTTCTTTTTCTTCCTCTTTGCTGCTGTTAAGTGAAACTGAATCTGACGATGACTCTTCTTCTGAAATATAATTAAACACTCCAAATGTATCATACAAGTCTTCACCTGAAGGTCCTGTATAAAAGCTATATGAATCGGTAATATCTTTATCAGACGTCAAACAACGTTCTTCGTCTAATAGATGTTTTCCTTGGAAACACAAATATGAAAGTTCCAATTCAGTTTTTTCTGGTTCTAGACTCTTCTCATGTTGTTGAAGTAAAGCAGATAAAACCATCTGGTCATTCCTCAAATGTTTCTCACGAGCCTCTCTGAATGATACGATTTTGTCAATTATATTTCGTCTCCAAATTCTTACTCTCTCAATAATCTCTTCCTCTCGGTCTAATACATTTCGCAGCAGACTTTCGGTATGTACGGCTACAGATTTTTGTTGTTCTTGCAAATGGCTCAAACGCTGTGCAAGAAATTGTGATGACGTATCACCACACAAAATTTCTTTAAGTTCCTGCTTGTGGAATTCAATAAATATATCAAGGGTTATTCCCAGGATATATACTCCAGATAAATAAAACCCCGATTTATACAGTTAGGAATAATTGAACAAAGCCAAGGTTATATTGTTTTATAGTAAAGCTAATCTTTGTTTGTTATGTTGATATGTGTTGTGTATCTATATGAACAATAAACCTGTAAACTGGAAGTATATTTATTTATTAAATAAGTTGGAAAGTCAGTCTGGTTATTCTGGACTTAAAACAAATCCTGACAAAAATAAAAGAAAACATCCTGACAAAACTTAAGAAATATTAGATCCTTAAATGAAATAAGCCCTACCCCTAGAGAGCGTCACACAACAAATAATAATGGCAATTTGCTGATAAAAATGTTAAAAGTTTAATGTTCAGGAAAACGAAAGTATAAGCATAAAATCTCAAATGCAATGGACCGAATGTTCTCTGCTTATGAAATAGTCAACTATTACTAATTTGACTAGACAATACTGAATTGCTTGTAACATTTAGTAAAGCTATAATATAGAATATCATGAATATGTCGAGATTTAAGAATACTCTAATACTACTTTGATACAGAAAAGACTAAGCGAAAAAAAAGCTTAAAGGGAGAAGTCATTTCATATGAAATTTAAATGAAAATAATAAACAGAGATATCTCATTGCAATAAAGAGATATCTCTTTTTGTTTGAGATATATCTCTTTTAGATACTTTTGAAAGGTATGTCTTTCACTTTGAGAGATATCTCTTAAGATTAACTAAGAGAGATATCTCTTTTACTTTAAGAGATATCTCTTTAATTTGGAAAGATACATTCAAAAGTAAAAAAGATATCTATAATGGTGAAAGAGATACCTCTTTTCACGAAAGAGATATCTCTCAAGGAGAAAGAGATATCTGTTCAAGTAAAATGTTAGATATCTCTCTTATAAAAAGAGTTATCTATCGAAGTATAAGATATATCTTTCTAAGTTTAAGAGACATCTCTTTCTCATAGAGATATCTCTTACAAATAAGAGATATCTCTTTAAGTTGAGAGATATCTCTATTTTTAAGAGATATCTCTGTAATTTTAAGATAAATTTTATTTTTCGAATAAATAGCAAAAGGGCCTCCCATAGAAATGTGACACACAGCAGTGACTTGCTCCCTCTGTTTTGTAGGGACTGCGAGCGTCATCTCGATCTGCATCGACTGTGTTACAATTGATCATGCTGGACATAACATTTGTAAAGTTTCGGAAGTCGTAGAATTTCATAAGCAAAGAACTTCAAGAAGTTCTGTGATGTGATACGTCTTCACAATTTCTTGAAAAACGTTTGAGCCATTTGCAAGAACAACAAAAATCTTTGGCCGAGCATACCGAAAGTCTGCTGCGAAATGTATTAGCCTGGGAGGAAGAGACTATCGAGAAAGTAAGGATTTGGAGACAAAATAAAATTGACAAAATCGGGTCATTGAGAGAACCTCGTGAGAAACATTTAAGGGACGATCAAAAGATTATATCTGCTCTACATGTACTTCAAAACCATGAGAAGAGTCCAGAACCAAAAAGAACTGAATTGGAACTTTCGTATTTATGTTTCCGAGGAAAACATCTACCGTTTGTATAAACTGCAGAACTCTGCATGACGTCTGATAAAGATATTACCGATTTATATGATTTTAATATAGGACCACCAGGTGAAGACTTACATGATACATTTGGAGTGTTTAGATATAACTCAGAAGAAGAGTCATCGTCAGATTCAGTTTCACTTAACAGCAGCAACGAAGAGGAAAGAAAGAATTTTGTGATTGCGAGGGATCCCAAGGACATTATCAAGTATGCAATAAGTCAATAGAAAATATTGTACCCGTGGATAGTGTGAGGTTCTTTCTCCTTGGTTCAAGTAACGTATACCTCTGTGCTTTTCATGGTAGTAAGATTGATATGAAGCTTATGTTACGTTTCACCCGCTTGATGTTTTACCCGTTCAACCAGAAGATTGGAAATATTTGTAATCCCACTTCTGACACCAATGTTACGTTTCACCCGCTTGATGTTTTACCCGTATGTGAAAGTAACCTGTGGGTCTCCCAATTCTGTTTGTTGAACAAAGAATAAAGATTTTAATAAAAGTACAAATAATTTTATTAATAGATAAACCCTTATCTGGTTCTTCAGCAATAGATTAATTTCTATAAATAGTATTAATGATAAGTAATAATTTAATATTCAGGTTCTAGCGGGAGTATCAATTCACTTGTGGGAGTAATTTTCTCCCATAACTTTATCCCGCTCTAGAATTTACACTTAACTACAATGAATATAAATAATTTATATAAAAGATCCTATAAATAGATTATCCCAAATGTGGGTCAGGCATCAGCTCCCACTAATTAAAGTTTAGAATTAACAATTACCCAACGAAACTCCTCAGTTGTGGTATGTGTCATATCCGTATGCGAGGAGAAGTGTTCTGCCTGTCAAATCAGCTGATCGCTGTTTATATATGACGTTCTTGTGTATTACGTTACTACGGATATGACGTTTTACACACGCATCATTACCCGCGTATAATATTCGATCGGGTTAGGAAGCCATGTTGCCTATAGATCGCATGCACGGGTTAGGATGCAGTTTTCGATAGAAACGTGATAAAAGATGATTGTAGGTAATACACAAGTGCCAAATAATACTTCAGATAGGATTTATCTGCTCAATTATAGGTTTAAATGAATTATCTGTTTGGTTTATACAGTATACATAAGTTGCAAGTGGATCCCGTTCGAGGAATTTCGGGTTATGAACATTTCGATAGATATTTCTATCTCAAAACACAATATAGTAATCTTAAATAATAAAATTAAATGCGAACACTATATTTGCATGTTTCGTATCATTACTTTATGGATTTGTTGTTACAATAATATATTTATCCAATTATATAACAAAAGAGAAGAAGCTACGTTCGTAACACTTATTTTAAGCAATGTTTGGCAAATTGCACTGATACCGTCAACAGGAGATATACTTTCAATAACGATCGATCAAAAACAAATAGAACGCATTTCTAATGAAAATATTCTTACAACGTTTGTAGTTACGAAAGATCTGTATGATGATGTCAATTCAAATGGAGACCAGGCATATGCGTGTGTTTTGTATAGATGGAAGAAAAGCACCATAGAGACTTGTTCAAATGTACACTTATTAAACGAGTTTGGGGTAATCCTGAAGACATTCCAATGTAGCATTGAGCTTTGGTCTGGCACATGGAAGTTGTTAAAAACAAATGAGGAAAGCAAATTCTATCTTTCGATCAAGAAAAAAGTTCAAATATTCGATGGTGTATCGGGCAGACGTACTGAACCATACTGTGGAGCAGTAGAAAGAGATCCAGGCTTACGATTTCATTCTTGTTATATGATAACTGATAGTAACAACAACGTATTGCTAGCTGTTAAAAATGACAACGCTATTCATTTATTGGATAAATCCTTGAAATTTCAGAAACTGTTATTGACTGAAGAAGACGGGCTCCGATCGCCATCTTGTTTAGCTCTAGACACCTTTGGTTATCTCTGGGTGGGTTGTGAAGGTGGAGAGATGCATATTGTGAATTATCAATATTTACTGATGACAGATCGGTTGGCTTGACTAAAATCTCAAAGATAGGAGTGTTCATGGATAGAACAAATGACATTTATGTTATTTTGACTTCTATTTATCGTATTTGTAATCTACAGACTCTTCCATCTTCTAGAATCACTTTTCGTCGTAGCCATAATTTATCTTTGGTTAGCAGCAAATTTAACTACATATATCAATGTGATATGAAAATCATTACAATTAATACCTTTCAAAATTTAAAACAAGAACAAGCTTTTTTTTCGAAAGAGTATAGTAAAACATTTCATCAAATGAGGAAAAATCTATAATCCATATTCGGATCACTGGATGAGGCTTGTATTGAAACAATATATAGAGGTACTAGACCCATAAAAACAGATAGATTGGGGGAATAATTTTGTTCGTTTGTACTTTATATACTAGTACTGAAAGGAAAAAGAAACGCAGGGTAGCATAATATTTAAAAACATTTTGACCGCATGACCGAAAATTACAAAAATTGGTCAGATGAGAAATTTAGTTACTATGCACCAAAATCAGTGTTCAGAATTACTCAACCATAAAATGTATGACGTCACGTAGGGAAAACGCTAAAAAGCCCAAAACACGTGCAAGTTGATGACGACGAGTTTGTCAACAAATCTTGTTGCACCATTTGATGCACCTGAGGTATGCACATTGTTTTTCAATATTTAGAGACGACAGAAATTTTTGGTAATCTTGGTACAGTTTAAGGAAGTCCCATGAGGTCTTGTTTTCGAATTGCCTTATTAATGAAAAAGGCAACAACGGGTAACTAAGCAGTTTCTTGTAAATTTCCCCCCATAAAACTTGTTACCTGTTGTCAGAGAGTGCCTGGAATGGTTTTCAATCAACCGAGACAATGACGTTAAAGCGAAACAGAGTCACGTTACGACCAGGTTATTCGTCCTGCAATATCTTAAATTGCCACCTTACTACCATAAAAACCGCCTTTCATACAGCAGACTATTATAATCATTACATTCATAAGAAAAATGAAAGAAAACAATTCCGCAATTTGGTTTTTTGAGTCGGTCAACTTACTGCTGTGTTCCTCTCACTGGCGCATGCGCGCGTCGTGTGACTAATGTTTGGCGTGGTTACACATTCCCAATACAGGCAGGGTTTGAAAGATAAACACTGTGATGAATTCCATGCAAAGGAGAAATAAGGCTCATGACAGATGCGCGGGGGAGACATTGAAGATGATGAGAGTTTTCAATTTTCACTTTTGGGGGGTATCGTCATATGCGTTTCAATAACTCATGAATTATTGGACAAAATCAAAAGGATTTTGGTTATATCCTTTTGAAAGATGATTTTGAAAGTTAGATAGAAATAATGAAAAAAATTAAAAGAAAAGAAATTGAATTCACCTCAAAAGTTTACCCTGCGTTTCTTTTTCCTTTCAGTATATCTCAATAATTTTTCCAATAAAAAGTACTAGTATATACGGAAGTAATATCATCCTACCAATACCGGGAGTTCTGAGTCAAACTATTGCCGTTGGACGGTATCAAACACCAGTGTGTTGACTCAGGAACCCTGGTATTGCGAGGATGACGTAATTCATGTAGAAGTTTATTTAAAGCCGTGTCCCTCATGAAAAGTCAGATGATCTTTTGCCTCTCAAGTATTTTTTCTGTAATTTGTTCCCCTCCAAAGAGTCAAGATTACTCTTTCGGGCTTGGATTCACAAAACTGATGTCGAAAGAATATCATATTTTTTATAGGACATTAATCATCAAAATAAGTCCTGCAATCTTTCCTTTCAATTCAATTTACCTCTCTACTTTCACCGTGAGTGAAATTTTAAACTTTTTCCTGATGCTCTCAAACACTTCAAAAGATTTTTTGAGTTGAAGTTCCTACATATCTTCTAAAACCTTTATAAACCTATCTTACCAACGACTGGTGGCTAGCATTGCAGTGTAGTTAGAACGTTTGTTCTAGCTGATCAATGGGTTGCAGGGTCGAAATCCCACTGCATGAGATGGAGACTCTTTCACTGGAAAAGATCGTTTAAAATGAGGTCACGGAACACAGAAAGTATTGGCACTAAAAAACCCTCGAAGCTCAATGACCCCGAGTGTCGTGAAAATGTCTAAAAATTGCAGCTCCTTACCGGCAAATGGTGGCATCTCAATATGACTAAAAATTTCTCGAAAGGAACTTTAAATAAGACAATCAAAATCAGACTAAGACTATATATGGATCTTTTTTTATACTTTGCATTATACCATATAAATGGAAATTTAAGCGAGATGCAAATTTAGCGGTTCGTCCAAAAAAATAGTATTTTATTTTTAGCGAGATGTAATTTTAGCGGACATGTGTTTTAATTAAAAGAGAATATTTTTTTAAATCATTAAGACTAAATCATAGAAATGCGGTTTTTTTTTTGTTTCTTTCCGAACACTGATTACATTTTTTATTGAACATCCCTCATACCGGGTATTTTCAATTCTTCGTATTCAGCATGGTCTGTATATATAAACATTGTATACCGATCGTATACAGCTATCATCTTGAGGTTTTATATTATTCAGCTCTTGATCACACCCTCTAAAGAAATTCGAATTGAAAACTTTTGTACAGTTAAAATACAGATATCGATTCATAAAAGAAATCAATTCACTGCTCCGATAGAGAAATATCACAAAACGGATTCTATGACAAAAGCGTCAGAAAAAGGTCTGCATAATGTGAAGGAGATCGACCGAACATCTTGATAAAACACTTTAAAAATGCAAGAGTTATCTGTGCTTGACATATTAAAGCAGTTACGTCTTAGTTTAAAGTTTAAGCGAATCCGTGACGTATACATAAAATGGCGACTAACATGCATGTTTCTGTCAACGAAGATATTAGGTTGAAATGTGACATACACAATAACGATTTGCTCCCATTGTTTTGTAGGGACTGCGAGAGTCATCTCTGCATCAATTGTCTTAAACTTGAGCATGCTGGACATAACTTTTGTGAAGTTTCGGAAGTCGTGGAATTCCATAAGCAGGAAGTCCAAGAAATTCTGTGTGGTGGTACGTCATCACAATTTCTTGAAAAACATTTGAGCCTTTTGCAAGAACAACAAAAATCTTTGGCCGCGCATACCGAAAGTCTGTTAAGAAATATATTAGATCGAGAGGAAGAGATTATTGAGAGAGTAAAAATTTGGAGACAAAATATGATTGACAAAATCGTATCATTCAGAGAGATTAGTGAGAAACATTTGAGGGACGATCAGATGATTACATCATTATTCTGCTCTATATGTTCATCAAAAAGATGAGAAGAGTCCAGAACCAGAAAGAACTGAATTGGAACTTTCGTATTTGTATTTCCGAGGAAAACATCTACTAGATAAAGAATATTGGTTGACTTCTGATAAAGATGTAACCGATTTATATGACTTTAAGATAGGACCTTCAGGTGAAGACTTAAATGATACTTTCGGGGGTTTTAGATATAACCCAGATGAAGAGTCATCATCAGATTCAATTTCACTTAGCAACAGCAAAGAAGAAGATAAAGAGGAATATTGTGATTGTGTAGACTTACAGAGAACGTATCAAGTTTGTGATAACAGGTCAATAAAAAATATTGTACCCATAGATAGCTTACGATTCTTTCTCCTAAGTTTAAATAACATATATCTCTGTGCTTTTCAAGGAAGTAAGATTGATATGAAATTAACATTGAGCGATGTTAGGCAAATCGCCCTGATACCGGAAACAGGAGATATACTTTCAATAATGATGGGCCAGAAACAAATAAAACGCATTTCAAATAAGAATATAATAACAACGTTTGAAGTAACGAAAGACCAATTTGAAGATGTCAGTTCAGGAGGAGATCAGGCTTACGCATGTGTTTTATACAAAATGAATAATGGCACGACAAAGTATGCCGTGTGGTCTTCAATCATTCACTTATTAAACGAGTTTGCGGTTGTTCTGAAGACATTCAAGTATGGTTTTAGTACTTCTTATGACATATCATCAAGTTTATTAAAAACAAGCGAAGAGAAGAAATTCTATATTTCAACCTCTTGCAAAACTGAAATATTCGATACCGAATCAGGCACATTTACTGCAAATTACTGTGGAGCAGTAGGAAAGGATGCACGCTTCAGATTCCATTTATGTGACATGATTACAGACAATAACAACAACGTTTTACTTGCTGTTAAAAATGACAATGCCATTCATTTATTGGACAAATCCTTAAAATTTCAGAAACTGTTATTAACTGAAGAAGACGGGCTCCGTTCACCATCTTGTTTAGCACTAGACACCTTTGGTTATCTTTGGGTGGGATGTGAAGATGGACAGATACATGTTGAGAATTATCAATATCTACTGAAGACAGATCGATTAGCTAGACTTAAACTAAAAGATACGGTTATTTATTGAGAGAGCCCCTAGTTTTATGTGATTTTGATTTCTCGTAATAGTACTATAGTATTTGTAATCTACAGTCAATTCAGAATGAATTATATGTAGATATTAAGTTTTAAAAATACTATTCATCTTAGCCGTAACCTTTGGTTTAGAATTTTAAAACATTCTTTGCAATTTGTAAGCAGGAAATTTGACCACATATGTCAATATAATATTATAAAAATCACTATCTTTAATAGCTTTCTACATCAAAACAACTTTTTTTATCTCAAAAGAATACAGAAAACATTTAACTGATGCATCAGTTGTGAAATAATTCGTATCTGGATTACTTTAAAATATCCAGCAGATAAAACATCACACTGAGTTTATAATTGTCTGGCGATGTAGCGCTTGTCTCCTCATCTTTCCGTTCCTCCTCCTCTCTATTTCATCCCTTTGTTCTCTGGCTCTTTCTCTTGCTTTTCTATCATTACAAGTTCCCCTTTACCTGAAAAAATACATCTCATGCCATTAGTCTCAAGTTGGTACTGTTCTCAATAATTGCCTAATGCAGAGTTGTATACAGTAAAAGCGGAAATTTTAGCGAGGTGCAGATTTAGCGATTTGTCCTTAAAAATTGTCATGTTATTTTTAGCGACATGTAATTTTAACAATTTTAAAAAGCTCACCGAAGAAGCTCTTACAATAGTGCAATTTATTTTAGCGATATTCAATTTTATCTTGGCACCCTCGCTAATAATGCCAAAATTAAATCCTCGCTAAAACATTTTGCTTATACAGTATATCTTTCATATACTTTGCTTACATATTATGTTTTAAGAAAAACGTTGAATATTGAACAAATTGTTGAAAATAATGTCTTTAAGTTTTTTGATCCATTCAAATGTAGTTATAGCTTCAATAAAACATACGTTTTTTTAAAATAAAACTCCATCTTTATTCTCATTTATTTTCTCTGTTGATTTTTCCTCAAAAGCGATGCTGTAGGGCATGTTGGCTCTCAGCCCCTTTCTTTGATTCCATTATTGCTCTGGATCTATTTAGTCTCTTTTGCTGTTTCTCGGTACAAAAAATGGAGGGAAAAAAACGAAACTTTACTGTAGAAGCAACCTTTTTTGTTTACTTTGACTTCGTTATTAGAGCACGCAAAATTTAATATGACTTCATTTTTATTGTAACGTGTATATAATGTTGCGTCAATCGCTAAATAATAAATTGAATTAATTCTGACGGAAATGCACAAATCCGCGGTAAAATTATTGTCCCCCGCTTGAAAAGTGGGAGATATTAATTATATTGAGAGAGTAAAAATTTGGAGACAAAATATGATTGACAAAATCGTATCATTCAGAGAGATTCGTGAGAAACATTTGAGGGACGATCAGATGATTACATCTGCTCTATATGTTCTTCAAAAAGATGAGAAGAGTCTAGAACCAGAAAGAACTGAATTGGAACTTTCGTATTTGTATTTCCGAGGAAAACATCTACTAGATAAAGAATATTGGTTGACTTCTGATAAAGATGTAACCGATTTATATGACTTTAAGATAGGACCTTCAGGTGAAGACTTAAATGATACTTTCGGGGGTTTTAGATATAACCCAGATGAAGAGTCATCATCAGATTCAATTTCACATAGCAACAGCAAAGAAGAAGATAAAGAGGAATATTGTGATTGTGAAGACTTACAGAGAACGTATCAAGTTTGTGATAACAGGTCAATAAAAAATGTTGTACCCATAGATAGCTTACGATTCTTTCTCCTAAGTTTAAATAACGTATATCTCTGTGCTTTTCAAGGAAGTAAGATTGATATGAAATTAACATTGAGCGATGTTAGGCAAATCGCCCTGATACCGGAAACAGGAGATATACTTTCAATAATGATGGGCCAGAAACAAATAAAACGCATTTCAAATAAGAATATAATAACAACGTTTGAAGTAACGAAAGACCAATATGAAGATGTCAGTTCAGGAGGAGATCAGGCTTACGCATGTGTTTTATATACAAAATGAATAATGGCACGACGAAGTATGCCGTGTGGTCTTCAATCATTCATTTATTAAACGAGTTTGCGGTTGTTCTGAAGACATTCAAGTATGGTTTTAGTACTTCTTATGACATATCATCAAGTTTATTAAAGACAAGCGAAGAGAAGAAATTCTATATTTCAACCTCTTGCAAAACTGAAATATTCGATACCGAATCAGGCACATTTACTGCAAATTACTGTGGAGCAGTAGGAAAGGATGCACGCTTCAGATTCCATTTATGTGACATGATTACCGATAATAACAACAACGTTTTACTCGCTGTTAAAAATGACAATGCCATTCATTTATTGGACAAATCCTTAAAATTTCAGAAACTGTTATTAACTGAAGAAGACGGGCTCCGTTCACCATCTTCTTTAGCACTAGACACCTTTGGTTATCTTTGGGTGGGATGTGAAGATGGACAGATGCATGTTGTGAATTATCAATATCTACTGAAGACAGATCGATTAGCTAGACTTAAACTAAAAGATACGGTTATTTATTGACAGAGCCCCTAGTTTTATGTGATTTTGATTTCTCGTAATAGTACTATAGTATTTGTAATCTACAGTCAATTCAGAATTAATTATATGTAGATATTAAGTTTTAAAAATACTATTCATCTAAGCCGTAACCTTTGGTTTAGAATTTTAAAACATTCTTTGCAATTTGTAAGCAGGAAATTTGACTACATATATGTCAATATAATATTATAAAAATCACTATCTTTAATAGCTTTCTACATCAAGAACAAGTTTTTTTTCTCAAAAGAATACAGAAAACATTTAATTGATGCATCAGTTGTGAAATAATTCGTATCTGGATTACTTTAAAATATCCAGCAGATAAAACATCACACTGAATTTATAATTGTCTGGCGATGTAGCGCTTGTCTCCTCATCTTTCCGTTCCTCCTCCTCTCTATTTCATCCCTTTGTCCTCTGGCTCTTTCTCTTGCTTTTCTATCATTACAAGTTCCCCTTTACCTGAAAAAATACATCTCATGCCATTAGTCTCAAGTTGGTACTTTTCTCAATAATTGCCTAATGCAGAGTTGTATACAGTAAAAGCGGAAATTTTAGCGAGGTGCAGATTTAGCGATTTGTCCTAAAAAATTGTCATGTTATTTTTAGCGACATGTAATTTTAACAATTTTAAAAAGCTCACCGAAGAAGCTCTTACAATAGTGCAATTTATTTAAGTGATATTCAATTTTATCTTGGCACCCTCGCTAATAATGCCATAATTAAATCCTCGCTAAAAAATTTTGCTTATACAGTATATCTTTCATATACTTTGCTTACATATTATGTTTTAAGAAAAACGTTGAATATTGAACAAATTGTAGAAAATTATGTCTTAAAGTTTTTTGATCCATTCAAATGTAGTTATAGCTTCAATAAAACATACGTCAAAGTTCAAGGTCATAAATTTATACATTCTGTCTGTGTGTATCACTATCATTTCCGGGCAATATTTCAAGAAGATATTTTGAGCTTATGCAATGTAATTTTAGATCAAAACTCCCTAGGACATCTCTCACCACTCTCAAAGTGCCCCGCCCCGTTTGTTTTATTAGTATTGATAGTATTACATGTCGCTATTTTTAGCACAGGCTCTCGGCGGACATTATGTTCTTATTACATCTATTAGAACTGTTTAATAAAAGCTAAATAAATCAAACACTATGGATTGTGTAAAATTTGAGAATACCGAACATGAATATATACATGTATGTGACTTCACTTCTGCATATACTTTTTAAAGCGAATTCGTGGTCTAGTGGTATGTCTCTCGTTTCACATGTGAGAGGTCCCGGGATCGAATCTCGAATGATCCTTTTTTAAAAAAAATACTTTTCTCTGTTTTTTTACTAAATGATAGTATTCATCATGTGAAATGAAAAAATTTATGAGTTTATCAAATCATCATTACAGTGTGATAAATATTCCGTATAAAAAGGAACTTCTATACACATAATAAAGAATAAGCAATGAAATCTTTATATGCATATTGACATACATGTATTTCATTTCCTTCATACATTTAATAATTCTACAAATTCAGTCAGGGGGATCCGACTTATTCCCTAAGCGAGGGACACGAATTCTCTGAATTAGCTTGTTAAAATTAATTTTAAGTGGGCTCAATTCTATCTTAAATGATGCCCTTCATGTCGCCAGAAAAAAAGACTGCTGTCTAAGTTTAAAAGGACCATGGGTACATAAACACTGTTTCTAAAGTAAAGACTAACCAAATCAGTGAAATAAATTCTGTGAAAAAACTGAAAATGTGAGCGTTTGCTCTAGTTGACCCATTGGTTGCAGGTTTGAAATCCCACTGCGGGAAGGTGGAGACTGGCCTTCTGTATAAGATCGTAAAACCTGAGATCTACGTAACGCAGTAGATTATGGCACAAAAAGATCTCCAGGTATCGAAGTTCAATAAAATCGACATTTAATCGTTGGAGTATTAACTAAGCAAGTGTCGTTTCTGTATCACAAATATCCTGTATGTGAAATGATTTAAAGTTTGAAGCAGTGTTGTTCTTCACTGTGAAGATATTTCAGCTGGAAAAGGAAAACCTGTATTGAAACAGCATATTATACAAGGACAAGGCCCATGGAAACGGATTAGGTTTGGAGGAATAATTCTGTTAGTTTGTACTTTATCCCTCAATAATTTTTCCAATAAAAACTACTAGTATATACGGAAGTAATATCATCCTACCAATACTAGAGGTCCTGAGTAAAAACATTCCCGTTGGTTCCCGTCCAACATTAATATAACCGTAAGTGAAATATTAAGTTTTTTTGCAGATGCTCTCCAATTCTTTCTAGTCCTTATAGATCTTTGTCTCAGAAATGACTGGTTAACAGCATTGTGCAGTGGTTAGAGCGTTTGCTCTAGTTGACCCATTGGTTGCAGGTTCGAAATCCCACTGCGGGAAAGTGGAGACTGGCCATCTGTATAAGATCGTAAAACCTGAGATCTACGTAACGCAGTAGATTATGGCACAAAAAGATCTCCAGGTATCGAAGTTCAATCGATCCTGAGGACCGAAAATAGGTATAATTCTGCAGCACTCCACCCGCATGTGGTGGGATCTCAATATGAGTGAAAATTTCCCGAAAGGGGCGTGAGTTGATCTTTTTTATACTCTGCAATATACCATAGAGTAAGTTTTTGTTTGTATTTATTTTGATTTGAGTTTTCAAAACACATTTTAAAAGCAGTTTTAGCCAACAAATCCCTGAATCAATTCTTACTGTCTGATTGGACACCTTTTTCCCCAGATTTCTATTAAGTTTAAATGTGGTTGACTTGGATTGGTAACTGGAATTTGGGAAAAAGCTGTGTAATTTGGACATTTATTACTGAAGTAATTTGCAAAACTCCGATGAATTTCATCTAGTAGAGATTAAAACAAAGTAAAGGCATTTTTTAATGAATCAAAATAAACTTGTAGGAGCAGAAGAAAGACAAAAATATTTTTATCTGATAAAATCTTCGTACGCAAGACAACCTTTGCAACAACAAAAAAAACTTTATAGCATAAACCAAGGATCAGCAATAAAAACATACGCATTACATAATTTTAATCATTCGGCATTTTAAAAAGTATCTTCGATTCAGCATGACCTGTATATACAAACATTGAAAACTGGTCGTATTCGGCTATCATCTTAGCATTTATTTAGCGACTACTTGATCACACTCTCTAAAGAATTTCAAATTGCAAACTTTTGTGCAGTTTAAATACAGATATCGATTAATTAAAAAAAATCAATTCACTGCTCCAATAGAGAAATTTCACAAAACGGATTCTATGACAAAAGCGTCAAAACAAGGTCCGCATAACGTGAAGGTGATCAAAATCTTGATAAACACTAAATATGCATGAGTTATTTATCTGTGCTTGACATATTAAAGCAGTTACGTCGCAGTTTAAACTGTTAAAAATTAAGCAAATCTGTGAAGAACTGTTTACAATGGCGGCTTACATGCATGTTCTGTCAACGAGGATATTAGACTGAAATGTGACATACACAATAACGATTTGCTCCCACTGTGTAGCGTCATCTTTGCGCCGACTGTATTATAATTGATCATGCTGGACATAACATTTGTAAAGTTTCTGAAGTCGTAGAATTTCATAAGCAGGAACTTTAAGAAATTCTGTGTCATGATACGTCATCACAATTTCTTGCAAAACGAATGAGCCATTTGCAAGAACAACTGAAGTCTTTGGCCGCACCGAAAGTCTGCTGCAAAATGTATTGGACCGAGAGGAAGAGATTATTGAGAGAGTAAAAACTTGGAAACAAAATCGTATCATTCACAGAGATTCGTGAGAAACATTTAAGGTACGATCAGATGATTATATCTGCTCTACTTCAAAATCATGAGAAGAGTCCAGGACCAGAAAGAACTGAATTGGAACTTTCGTATTTGTGTTTCCGAGGAAAAC